>JAQZBX010032863.1:0-25658 GCA_029593785.1 Cabassous unicinctus | reverse complement strand
ATCAAACAAGAATGTTCCAGGTCATCATGAATCACAGTCACTACTCAAAGAATGAAGCCTCCATTCCCTTAGGTTAAGAAATCACATAAATGGCACTGCTTAGAGATACTGAATTAAAATGTTCCCTATATTATTAAATCTTGGAAAGAAACTCCATGATGTATTCTTCATGCAACAAAAAGGTAATTAAATAATTTTCCTAGGTTTGATAGCCAATCATATAATTTTGGTTTGATAATGAGTTTAATTATCTTTAATGATCATTTATAAGCTTCATCTTGCAACCCATGCTAAATAAACTATTTTATTTAAAAATCAAAATTAAACTGTTGTAAAATCATGGTAAATACCTGGCAAACCAAATACTCCGTGTTTGCCTCCCCAGGATATGCAACGTGACTGGCAGGCAACATGTTATTGGTAGGTATTGCCAACAGGACCTTATGTCTGTGAGCACTTCCCACAGCCTGCAAGAAGTGCCTGGCCAAGGGTCAAACGACGTGTAGACATTACTTCAGCCCAACTGAGGCAATTCTGTATGTCATTCAGCAGCTTCTGACTGGCCTTCCTTTCACTCTTCCTTGAGCTTTTCCTCCTTCTCCTCTTTCTCCCCCTCCACCTCCACATCCTCCTTCTCCTACTCCTCTTCCTCCTTTTAATTTTTCACATCATGATCTCCAAACAGCATTAGAAAGTAGAGCAGAGCATTCTTTGTGAGAATGAGGTGAGCCTATTCTTTCCTCAAACGCTGTCATCACTCCTTAGGGAGAATTCACATAGGAAAACATCAGAGTACTGCATTCATTACTTTAAGAAAAGGAAGCTATGGGGACGGAGCTCCTGCAAAGCCTGCAGACTCCTTTTTGGCCTCATCCACTACTGATCAAATGACCCACCTGTTGCACAATGTCATGTGCACAAAGGTTAATTTGTAACTCTACTCAACTTACGATAACCCAGCTTTAGATTTTGCCTGAGTCTGACTCTCTAACTGGGACCCTCAACTTGCCCCCATGTGAGTGCTGCCTCAATTACAAGTGTCCAGGCTGTCCATGAGCAACAAAAGTGTACACTCTATACTTCAGATTGCTGCAATCGATTTTCCACTGGATACTTCCTGGTGGAATAAATAGCACCTCTCTCACCCTAGCCCTTTGCTATAGCTTATCCCTCATGCAAAATCTTAGCAATTAATCAACCTATTTCATTCCGCTTGACTTTACTGGTTATGTCTGTCTCATTAGGTGCTGAGCTAGAGGGACACTGTGCACTAAGCTGAATAAGACCTAGGTCCCTCTCCTTAAGTAAGCTACATTCTGCCAGGGATGACAAGCACACAATAGTTTATCAACAGAAAGAAGGGGATCTGGAAGGTTCTACACACAAGGCAATATTTCCACTGTCTTGGAAGGCATGTAAGATTTTTCTAGGTGAAAAGTGAGCAAGGTCACAATGCTACCGAGAACAAAGAAAACTCCAAAGCTACAGAAGCAAGAGCGAGCACACTGCATTTGAAGATTGGAAGGAGTTCAGAAATGGCTGGCACACAAGGGGAAGTAGAGGGTGAGGAAGTTAGAGAGCTGGAAGGGACTAGAAGGGATGGGCTTTGCAGACCATGACCTGGAGTTTGGAACTTAATCTTGGGTGATGGGAAAGTACTGAAGAATGTTAAGCACGTAGTGACATAAATAGTTTTTCTGAAAATTCTGCTATGGCTATCAGCCTCATAGACTATGACAAAGTCAATTTGGAATCCATCACACTGAAAATGATATTTTTTTTTCACCTCATAGGGAAAAATCGCATAGTATATGACCCTATTCATATTACAATCAAATTGCTGAAATGGAAATTGCAACAACAGCAACAAAAAGCTTTAAAAAATCTAAAAATCAAGTGAGCCCATAAAAAAAGAGAGGTCTTTATAAATAGACCTTCCATCTGCAATGGAGAAGACATTAAAGTCTGGCTTTAAGTTGCTGTGTTGCTGTATAAATTTTCTGGCTTTCACAAGAGATGCATCTGCTTTTTAGTCAGTGAGATTATGAGATGCAGGACCTGTCTGAGCCATTTAACATGAGTGGAGTGGCTACGGCAGCAGGGTTATTTTTCATGACACACCTACTGAAGTAGGATGAGATATTCAAACACTTTCTTAATGACAGCCATTCACCCACAATATGAAGGAGCCTCAAATAAGGTGTTATGAAATCTTCAGATCCAAATCTTGTGTCAAAACAGCTCAAGGTGTAAAGGGAAAATTGCCATTTGAAAAATAGAAAAGTAATAAAATTAGAAAACAGCAATAAGTAATGTCAGCAGGGCTCACTGCAGCCAAGGTTAAACAGTCTGCTCTTCAGGAATTATTACGGGAGTGTGCTCTAATGTCATCTCAACATGGGTATTGTGGTGCCACCTTGGACAGCTGGAGCTAATACCCAATTATCACTCTTGGCACAGGATCTGGTCACTGCAGTGTCCTCCTTTTTTCTTTCTTTTTCCCCCCCATCATCAGGTAAAGAGAGTATATGCTCATTCTCTGCAAAACTGATGGAATACGGTTGTTAGTACTCTTAATGTGGTACTCATATAATTTGTTTGTGAGCCCACTGCTTCTTTCCAACTGGAAGGTTGGCCCATTACTGAGACATCTGGAAAGAATCACAGTGTCTGTCTAATACATGGATAAAGCGTTACATACATTCCTACTTCAATTTATCTTAACAGCTTAATTTGCTGATCAATATTTTAGGATCCAAAAATGTGAGAATACCTATAGATGCTCTGGAAGCTTGGGGAAGAAAAAAAAAAAAAAGAATGGAAGATGAGACCCTGTATTAGTCAGGGCTCTCTAGGGAAACAGAATCAACAGGAGATATCTGTCAAAAGTATGAGATTTTATGAGTCTCTCACATGACCGTGGGGATGCACAAGTCTGGGTTCTGCAGGCTGCAAACCAGGGGCTCAGATGAAAGTCCAATGAAGGTCCCTGATGACTTTCCAGGAGACGTTGGCTGTCCAAAGATGAGCTGGGAAATTCTCTGAATGCTGAAATCACTTCCCCTTTTAAGGCATTCAACTGATTGGATAAAACGTCACTCATTGCTGACAGGAATCTCCCTAGTTGATCGTCAATGTAATCAGCCATCTATGCAGTAAACTCACTGATGACTAAAGCCCATAAATGTCCTCGTATTACAATTAGCCCAGTCTTGTTTGACCAAACAACTGGGCACAATTACCTGGCCGAGTTGACACATTAGCTTAACCATCACAGACCCTATGCAGGGACCTTAACTTACAGAATTTACATTAAAAAATTTAAGAGTATACACTAACTCCAGGGTTTAAGAGGCTTATCACGGGCATTTTGTTTCTCATTAGCGAACTAATCCTGCCACTGGCAAAAGAATTAAATTCTAACACCAGAGATAACTCAAGCCATCACCCTAAGAGCTGGTTCTGAATACTGGGCCAGATGGAGGCAGCCCTCTCAGTATCAGAGTCAGGAGCTTTTGCAGGGAAAAGGGAAAGGAGAAAGAAGTGTGATGAAATTGCAAACAAAATATTCAAAGGACACTGGGAAAACGCACGGGGAAATTAAAAAAATAAGATCTTCGGGAAAGGATTTTCTAACAAGCATGTGAAATACCCCCTTCCTCACTTCCCCAGCGGGAGTTAGCATGTCCAGCTCCTGGGCTCAGGTTTGCCTTATCCAGTCTTATTTGCCAATTATGGCTTTTAGTATGTATGTGTGTGGCCCAACTCCAATCAAAAAAGGCATGTCACCTGTCATTTTTTTACTTTTTCTTTATATTTTTTTTTAATTTACTGAGGCCTAATTGGAGAGTTTTTCCTCTCTGGTTTGAGAGAAGAAATCATTTTGACACAGTATGTATCGTCCTTACTTACTGCTTTGCAATCAACTCTCATGTGAAGACGGCAGAGGAGTTAGCATCTTGGAGTCCCTAACACAAATCCTGGCCTGCTTTCCTGCAGACTTCTCATTAGTGACCAATAAAAGCCTATGATTTAAAACACTGTTGGAATCAACAATAACAGGATTTCAAATTGCCAGAATGCATCTAAACTTACACAGTATATTTAAAACTTCCATAATTGTAAAAGATGGAGTAAAGCTCATAAAGCAAAAAGAATGTATTATGTAACAAAATGGTGAATATGATCGATATACCAGTGTATATTAAATGGAACCAAATAGAAATATGAAAATTAAAAATGTAATCATTAAGAAAGAATTATTACAACACCAAGCTATAGACAGAATTAGAGAATTGAAAGAAAGTATGGGAAACTGATTCAAGAAATAGCATAGAAAGATTGATCCATATAAAATTAGAAAATAAGAAAGAGAAGTTAACATACAAAATGAAATTTTGTAAGAGAAATTTACTAAGAAATTTACTAAGAGAAATTTACTAAGTAATATAAAATATGAAGGATGAAAATATTTTCACTCCCTAGACAGAGGATATTGGACAGCATATCAGAGATAGAAGGAAAATATTAACTGTTATCAGGGGGAAGAAGGGGGAGAAAATGACAGATGCCAGGAGTCATGGAGTGGTAGTTACAAATGGCAATAACCATCAACCTAGAATTCTCTTAATCATTTAAACTCTCACTCAAAAGTGGGGGTAGATATAAGGCCTTTCCAGAAATAGAAGATCCTCACTGAAATAGCTACTAAGTTAATAAAAAAATGAATAAAGAGGAAAAGCTCAGATACAAGAAGCAATGGAATGTAGGTAGATGTGAATACGTGGATAAATAGATGATGGATGGATGTATGGATGGTAGAGATGGAGGAAGGCAACAGTATTTTTTGTGATGGTAACATTTATACTCTTTACGGTGTTCTCATTTTTTAATCAGTTATAATTTATTTTTAAATTTTGATAGTAATGGTCCTCAGTGTGATAAGTTCAAAAATTAATAAGTGAATAAAAAATGACTGCCATTCTTTACATTTCACTCTCATATATAATTCCTGTTAACATTCTTTTTTTTTTTAAAGATTTATTTATTTATTTACTTTTATCCATCTTAAACCCCACCCCCTCGGTTTTTGCTGTTTTGTGTCCATTCGTTGGGCAATTCTCTGTGTCTGTTTCCTGCCCTCTCTTCTCATCCTTTTCCTCCTTTCTCCACCGGGATTCGATCCTGGGAAACTTCTATGTGGGAGAGAGGCGTTCTGCCACTTGCACCACCTCAGTTCCTGGTTTTTCGGTGAGTCTCATCTTGGCTCCCCCTTGTGTCACTCTCCTGTTCAGTCATCGTCTTGCTGCGTGGCTCGGCAGGGCCTGGCAAGCCCTCTCGCGGGACCTGGGGGCTCACCCAAGCACGGGGCCTGGGGGCTGGCCCGCTCACAGGGCCTGAGGGCATGCCCATGCGCCAGGCCTGGTGGCCTGCACACCTTCTATATATTTCTTTTATTTTACTGGTAGGTCCTGGGGATCAAACCCAGGTCCCTCCATATGGGAGATGGACGCCCAACCATTTGAGCCACATCCACCCCTGCCGTTAACATTCTATTGTATGTCCTTCCAGACTTAAGGTCTCCTTATACAATCATATATACATGATTTGGGAATGGGGGTGTGTGTCCAAAATAGTTATACTGGACATATATTTCTTTTTTATCTGACAATATATTAAAAACATATTTAAAAGTCAGTAATACACTTCTATTTTATTATTTTTAATGAGTGCATAGCATAAAGTGTGTGGGGCGGGGCTAACTTTTTCTGTAAAGGGTTAGATAGTAAATATGTTTTGGCTTGTGAGACATAAGGTCTCCATTGCCACTACTCAACTCTGGTGTTATAGCGTGAAAGCTGCCACAAACAGCTGTCTGCTTCCACTCATCACTGCTCTTTGTCAAAAAAATCATACTTCCCCTCATTTCAGAAGTCATTGGCCAAGCCAGGGCATTTTTGGCATGTGGGTTGTACTGGATATATTTATATGGTTCACAGTCACCAGTGTGTATCACTGAATTACTGTTAGCCCTCCTGGTGTAGAAACGGTTTCCAGGACTCTTCCTTGCACTCACTGTGGCAGACTCATCTGGTGCTGTGACAGAAAGGGACATGGTCAAGTTCGTACAGTGATATCAAAGAGCTTTACAAGTCCTGCCCCCAGGAGCATGTGCATAGTGGAAGAGAAACAAAATGTGAAATGTATGAAGCCAGAACACGGTCTGGGAAAAATTCCTCCAGACATCACATCTGTACACAGAGGATCAGTTTTCATTGCCACCTACTCTAAACAGTTCTCTCCTATCAGGCATATATTTGAAAACACAGTATGTAAAATTAAGAATGAACCAAACATTTTTTGTTTTTACTTTTTTGATAGAAATGCAGTATTGAATGAAGCTCAAGTATTCTATTTTAATGAAATCTTGGAATCTTTCTGTAAATCAAGAGGCCATTATGGGGAAACGGATATGGCTCAAGTAATTGGGCTCCTGTCTACCATATAGGAGGTCCAGGATTCGATTCCCAGGCCCTCCTGGTGGAAGGCAAGCTGGCCCACGTGGCAAGCTGGCCTTAGTGAAGTGCTGGCCCACGCGGATTGCTGGTCCATGCAGGAGTGCTGGCCCGCACGGGAGAGCTGGTGCAGCAAGATGACGCAACAAAAAGACACAGAGGAAAGACAATAAGAGATGCAGTTCCCGGGTCTGAGGTGGAACTGAGGTGAACTGAGGTGGTGCAAGAGATTGAGCCCCTCCCTCTCACTCTGGAGGGCCCTGGGATAGGTTCCTGGTGCCGCCTAAAGAGAAAACAAGCAGACACAGAAGAACATACAGAGAGCAGACAGCAAACGCAAAAGAATGAGGGGCAGGGGAGAAGAAATAAATAAATAAAATAGATCTTTTTTTTTAAAAAGAGGTCATTATGGACTCTTAATTTGTTTGTGTAGAAAGATTAACTTTTTTGGCAATCTTTCAATGTACTTTTTGAAAAACTGAGAAAAAATTTAGGCAAAAATTTAATGGATATGAAACAAATGTGATAAACATGAGGAATGAAATCAAATAAAAATTATTCTAACATTTAGTAGTAAATTGTACAATTTTTTTTCAGATCACACCAAAAACTGAATTCATTAAAAGGAAAATATTTTTCAAAGAAAGCTAATTAATAGGCACTGATTATTTGATAATCCAATTAAAGAAGAAGATTGAATTATATGGACATGCTGGAAAAATTAAATTCCTTGATGATTTTACAAAAAAATACTATCCTCAACAAAAATAACCTACAACACTAAATATGCTTTCTCATTAACCCAACAAAAAATTTGATGAGGTTTGCCCAAATTAAAAAACAATTTCATAAATTCATATAACATTATCAATAATGAGTTTTAAAACTCATTATTCAAATGATACTTTTCTAAACTAGTAATATTCTTTTTGAAAACAGTTCAATCAACCATTCTAGAGGGAAGACTAATTGTCATTCTATTTTTTCCACAGAAAACATTATAAAATTGGTGCATATGAAGAGGTAATCCAAGTGTATGCATCTAAAAACTGCAGGTAAAAAGGTATAATCATGCCTATATTAGGCAGCTAATAAGAATATTTAGTTTTCTGGATTTTGTGACATTTGTGGTATTTGTCAGCTTTTTTTTGCAATTTGTACATTGTGACTTTTCTCATTCTCAATATTATATCTGAACTTTTATTTTCATATTCCTAATTCTTATTACTTTTCTTAAATAGGGCCCTAAATTGGGTATTTTTCAGATCCCACAACCTGGATCTTTGTCTGTTTACAGCTATTTACCTCCTAGGAAGTGTTTGCAAGACAGAAATAATACATCTCTAGATCAAGGACTATTGACGACATTTCCAAACAAATAATATGTATCACATCAAATAATTTTCAAATAAAGTCAATTAATATACAAAAATACTTCTGAAATTCCTATTTCCTTGTTTTTCAACACCAGCATATCCTTAAATTGTGCCTAAGCAAGAATCAATCACATAAAAATAAAGGAGGAGTACAGAAACACTGTTTTCAATGTTGAGCTTACTTTTTAATACTCCATACCACAATCAGTCTCACAATTACACAAGCAAATATTTCATTTATAATCACTGTGCATTATCTCTTTGGCTAGATCTTCCAGAAGAATTCCCAGGTCTCCCAATACACCATTTCCAAGAGTATACTGCTTGCTAAAATGAATTCTGTATGTCCCTAATTTGTTCATTCTATTTTCATAAATTTTATAGTACATGGAATTCTCTATGCTATACTTAGGAAAATTGAAAAAATATGAATGGGTTAAAAGTGGTATCTAGCATAAATGCAGCTACCAACTCAACTCTTTCAAAGTATAATAAAATATTTGATAAATCTCAGCATACTTAAAAATAACATTTCAATTTGCTGAACACTAGAATTACATATATATTGTTTTTAAAAGTTAATGATTATCAGCAATGTATTCTAGGATTAAGAGGGCAAGCTGTGGGATCAGATTGCCTGCTCTTGTTGTTTTTTTCTTTTTCTTTAAAGATTTATTATTTATTTATTTATTCCACACACCACCACCCTTGTTTTTTGTGCTCACTGTGCTCTCTGTGTCCATTTGCTGTGTGCTCTCTGTGTCTGTCTGTCTTCTCTTTAGGAGGCACCAGGAACCATACCTGGGACTTTCCATGTGGGAAAGAGGTACTCAATTGCTTGAGCCACCTCTGCTCCCTGCTTTTTCGTGTATCTCATTGTATATCCTCTCTGTGTCTCCTTGTTGCTTCAGCTCGCCATGCCCGCCCGTCACGCCAGCTTGGTGTCATGCTCGTCTTCTCCAGGAGCACCAAGAACCGAACCGAGGACCTCCCATGTGGTAGGTGGAAGCTCTATCACTTGAGCCACATCCATTTCCTGCCTGCTCTTATTTTAATTGAGGTTCTATCAACAGGCAAGCTTGCAGATATAGAACAAAGTTTAACCTGACCTTATTTCCTTTACCAAGTATAAAATGATAATGACAATAGTAGTAGAGCCACCATTACAGAGATCAAATTAGATAATCCATGCATATTTCATTTTTTTTAATTTTTAATTTTTTTTAAAGATACTTAGATTACATAAATGTTACACAAAAATTATAGGGATTCCCATATGCTCCACCTCCCATACCTCCCACAACCTCCCACATAAACATCTTTCATTAGTGTGGCACATCACCTGCAATGGCTATACACATTCTGGGGCTTTGCCACTAAGCATGGATCATAGTTCACATTGTAGACCATACTCTCTCCCATACAGTTCTGCATGTTATATGCTGATGTAAAATGGCCTATATCTGTTGTTGTAATGTCACTCAGGATAATTCCCATGTCCTGAAAAAGCCCGTGTATTACAACTGCTTTTCCTTCTCCCTGCCCCCAAAGCGTCCAGTGGCCACTGGCTCCACATTAATGTTGTAATTTCTTCCATTGCTTGAATCACAATATGTCTATAAAAGAATACCAGTAAGTCCACTTTAGTCCATAGCTCTTCCCCCAATCATACTGCTTTAAAAAGAGCATAGTACATAGTAAACCCTCAATAAATGTGAGCTATTATTATTTGATTATTATTATTAATAGTCATAATCCCTGTTTATTATCTGATCTTTAGTTGTTACCTAAAGTATGTGAAGTTGATGGAGAACAGAAAGAAACAGTATGTCTTTAAGAAGTTTTTGAGGCAGTAGGTTATGATAGGAAAAGAATGCATGACCTGCGTCCAAGCAGAAAACCTCCAAGGACAGTATGTGCAAACACTGGAGACGACCCAGGTGAGACACCTCTGTTCCCACGACAGGTTCTCAATAGCTACTAAGAAAAGATAAATAGTTATGCTAAAAATATAATCATGTAATAAATAAACGCATGAGCAGTAGTGAATCCTTTGTTTAACTTCTTGCAATAAAAACCAGGATGGGAAGCAGTCCAGGGCTCTTCTCCTTTACGGTAGAGGGTCCCGACCCCATCTTTTTTTCAAATAAGTTTCATTTCATTTCATCTCTGGCACCATCTTCACAATTCCTGTTCCAGAATTCCAACATGAAGTAAAAAGCAACCAAAGGATCCATTACCTGAAAGAGAAGCTTGCACAGGAAGTCTGCTTTGAACACAGTAGATCTGACTCAACCATCGTTATTTTTTATTATTAATATTTTACATCGAGTATTACAAGTTCTTGAGTAGGGGTAATGGAAGTCCCTCTGAAATTTGTAGTTGTCTCTTCTTCTCAAAAATGAAACAACAAACAAACAGAAAGCACGGTGACACCCTAAACAACAACCAAAAAAGTCCACATTCTGAAACTTTGGAAATAGTCTAACTGAAAACAATAGGGTGAAAACTGATTCCAGGAAAATTTGTGGGGTCGTACCTCCTTTCTGAGGTTGAAGCTTGACTACACAATTGGATTTTTCTGAGGAGAGATGACTGGGCATGTGAACTAGCATTTTTTGCTCTAAACATAAGACAGTGTTAACATATTAATGGTAGATACTTTCATCTTAGCAAAATGGGGTAACCAAGTCAAACATTAGCAAAATTGTTTTCAGAAATTCTTTGGGAAGAAATCTATTAAAGTCAACTCCCAAGCAAAAAGATCTTTACACCATGATGGTTTAAAGATGCAAAATCATGCAAATTAATTTGAAATTCATCCTCTGCTTACTAAGAAATACCATTGTAGTCCAATGAAACGCAACAATTTTTACAAAAGAATGTTCCTTAAATTTGGACATTTTAAACTGTTTTATCATGCTTACAAATTTATAGGAACTATGCTGTACAAATTATATAAATAGAAACCTGCTATTATCACAAATTTTTTACAAGAATATGAAGATTAACTTCTGTGGCTCAGGGATTTAAAATTTCATTTTTAGGAATCCTTGATACCTGATTTCTTCTTCAATTTAAATACTTCACAGTAAATGTAATAAAAGAAAATCTGAACAACGATCCTCTATGGTAACAGGTCAAATGGATAATCCATATCAGGTTTCCTTACCCATTTCCAACTTGGATTTATTTTTTAAATTGCTAGGTTATTTTTTTAATTGATAAAAGGCCTATATAATTTCTAAAAATCATGCCAGGCAAATGCATCAACTCTTTACTAATGTCTCATCCTCAGCCATTAACTAAAGTCAAGTAACAGAGCTTGTTCAAGAGTAGTATTAATAATTTTTTCTCCAAATTGACTATAAGTTAACATTCAATGTGCAATCCTCACTCATGCAAAGGAGCATTTTAAAGTGTACTCTATAATATTATAATAGTCAATCAATGATGCTAGAAAATGTGGGTTGCCTTTATATTAAGGAGGCAATATTTTTAAAGCAGGTGCTCATATGTTGATTTGTTATTAAAACTGTATACCTGGCAATAAAGCATTCAAAACCCTCACAAAAATAAAACAAGGGATTCTGATTTAGAAACTGCTGTTCAAAAATATTCTGAGGTCAGCATTTTAAAAAATTCAAACAGCTTCCCTTTAGTTGCCAGTAAAGCAAATATGAAACATGTTCTATCTTGTACATCTTAGTCTGATTTGGATTACTCAAAAGGCATACTGGGTCTTTAAGTCCAGCACGATGAAGGCCTCGGTGGTCTCAGGGGGTCTCTTCTCCTCCTTCCTTTTTTGGTCTGGAAATGTGAATCTAGACTTGAACCTGCAATGACTTCAGCATGTATTGAGGATTGGTTGGTAGCCAGAATGAAAAGAAGGCCATTTGATAATGACCCAGAAGTTAAAACTGGTGACATATATCTGGGAAATAACTGTTCTGCAACAACGGTGCTATTGTTTAACTATGAGTTTTCTTATCCTGACATTAATTGTCATATCATGAAAATTATATTCCCAGGGAATGATATGATCATGCTATCTGAGATCAATTATATACCAATGTTGGACAGCACCTATGAATTTGAGGTGCTGTGCTTTTTTAAAAGGCTTATATTACCACCTACAGTGCCTTTTTGGAATGAAGGGGTATGATGCCAGTACTTTGAGTGGCAGATATCCAAACAAAGCAGAAGGGCAAGAAGCATCAGCTGCATCACAAAATAAAAAATGTGAGCGCCATTTTAGCAATGATAAGGAGCAACATTCCAGGAATTACTGGAAAATGCCTGCTTCATTACTTCCTCTTTTCCCTCAGACAAGAGATCAGGTGGTACATGCTGGTCTGGGAACTACTTTCAGTAATGGTGTTACTGTGTCTGTCCAAAGATGGATAACATACCTCTTATGTTACCTTCTAGAAGTTTGGAGAGTGCATATCTATAATAACAAACTTTTTAAAGAGGTAATTTTCAATGTAATTGCCATTCTGTCTAACTTTGTATATGAAAGTTAGGTTCATAATAAAGTTCCTATACGAAAAAAAGGCAGAGACAACCAGCAAGATGGCAGCAGAGTGAGAAGCTCCTAGAGTCAGCTTGTAGTACAGGGAAGTTAGTAATCAACCAGAGCCGACTAAAGCTTCTGTTTGGGAGATCCAGGAGACCAGAAGAGCATGTTGCAACATCCTTGAAAGAAAGGAAGGAGGAAACTGCCCATCTGCAGAGAAGATTCATAAGTAGAGCCCTCCACGCTGTAGAGGCTGGTGCCCATCCTCCACTGGCAGTGCAAGCCACCTCAGGAGCTATTCTGTGGCTGGAATTGGAAGCTCCACTTCCCTAAAATGGGGGAGGAAGAGACGGTAGGGCACCAACTTCAGCTACTGTTTAGTAAATTCGGCTGGCTAAAGTATAATCCTAAGAACAGCTAAAGTTTGAACCTGTCCAAGTCAGAAAGAGGCTGGTAGCTGCCATTTTGACTCTGCCTCTGGAATGAGGAGAAGCAGGGCAGACTGAAAATCACAGTGTGGTGGAGACCAGTTTCCTCCCATCCAGATCGGATTGCTGTTCTAGCCTAAGCCCCAGCCCCACTTTTGGCAGTGAGGAAGCTGGGGAGACCTGCGCATCCTCTCCAGGAAAATACAGGCCACACCACGGAGGCTGGTGTTCATCCTACTCTGGTGGCACAAGCCACCTAGTAGCTATTCTGTGGCTGGATTTGGAAGCTCCATTTCCTAAAAACAGGGAGGAAGAGGCAGTTGGCCACTGGCTTTCAGCTACTGACTGGTGAATTCGGCTGGCTAAAGTATAACCCTAAGAACAGCGAAAGTTTAAACCTGTCCAAGTTGGACAGAGGCCGGTAGCCACCATTTTGACTCTGCCCCTGGCATGAGGGAAAGCGAGGCTAACTGAAAATCACAGTGACTGTAGGGACCACTTCTTTCCACCCAGATGGGACTGCAGCCCTAGCCTAGGCTTCAGCCCCATCTCTGGCAGGGAGGAAGCTGGCAGGACATGCACCAGCCTCTCCGGGTAACTGAAGGTACATTCTGCTGGCACAGACTGAAAAGTCAGCAGTCTACTGGGGCAACTGCAGTCATTTTAGACCCACACAGCACTGATTGCTGCTCACACCTGCAGCTCCATCCCCACCCCAGGAGGGGAGGAAGGAGTGTGAATCTTCATCAGTCTCTCTGGGCAACCACAGTATAGGCCTGCACAATTTGGATTATTACACAGGGCTGTGGCTCTGTCTCTAACCCTGGCAAAGGAGAAAGTTGGGAGAAGCTTCATCAGTCCCTGGGGCAATGAGGGCAGCTTGAGCCTCCACAGCTTATAGTACCAACTACATCCTTGGTTCCTACTATACAACCAGCAAGGGAGAAAGGGCAAGAAAGCCCTGAACTAAAGAGATAAACTGCACCCAGAATAAATGCATCTAGCAAGCCAGATGCCAAGACACCAACAAAAAATTACAATCTACACTGAGAAACAGGAAGACATGGCCCAGTTAAAGGAAAAAGATAAGCCTCTAGATCACTTAAAGGAATTGAGACAACTAATCACAGATGTTCAAACAAATCTCCTTAATAAATTCAATAAAATGGCTAAAGAGATAAGGAGATTAAGAAGACATTGGATGAGCACAAAGAATTTGAAAGTATACATAGAAAAATAGTAGAACTTACAGGAATGAAAGGTGCAATAAATGAAATTAAAAATACATTGGAATCATATAACAGCAGATTTGAGGAATCAGAAGAAAGGATTAGTGAGCTTGAAGAAATGGCTTCTGAAAGTGAACATACAAAAGAACAGATGAAGAAAAGAATGGAAAAAATGGAACAAGCTCTCAGGGAACTAAAGACAGCAAAAGATGTGCAAACATATATGTCATTGGTGTCCCAGAAGGAGAAGAGAAAGGAAAAAAGGCAGAAGGAATATTTGAAGAAATAATAGTAGAAAATTTCCCAATCCTATTGAAGGACATGGATATCCATGTCCAAGAAGCACAACGTACTCTGATGCAAATAAATCCAGCAGAATGTCAAATGCCAGAGACAGAGGGAATTCTGAAAGCAAGAAGAGAAAAGCAATGCATAACATATAAGGAATACCCAATAAGATTAAATGCCAATTTCTCATCAGAAA
Organism: Cabassous unicinctus; assembly: GCA_029593785.1. Lineage (NCBI taxonomy): Eukaryota > Metazoa > Chordata > Mammalia > Cingulata > Chlamyphoridae > Cabassous > Cabassous unicinctus. The sequence continues at coordinate 11,107 of JAQZBX010032863.1, read as the reverse complement.
CTATGGAGGCAAGAAGACAGTGGTATAACATATTTAAGATACTGCAAGAGAAAAACTGCCAGCCAAGAATCTTATATCTGACAAGACTGTATTTGAAAAATGAGGGTGAGTTTAGAATATTCACAGATAAAAAGAAAGTAAGAGAGTTTGTAACCAAGAGACCGGCTTTGCAGGAAATACTAAAGGGTATGCTACAATATGAAAATAAAAGACAGGATAGAGAGGCTTGGAAGAGAGTCTAGAAATGAAGATTATATCAGTAAAAGTAACAAAGCCTCAAAAGAGTGGCAAAATTAAATATGACAAATAAAACCCAAAGGTCAAATTGGGTGAAATAAGAATTGCCTTTACAGTAATAACATTGAATATTAATGGATTAAACTCCCCAATCAAAAGACACAGACTGGCAGAATGGATAACAAAATATGAACCACCTATATGTTGTCTGCAAGACACATATCCTAGACTTAAGGATACCAATAGATTGACAGAGAAAGGCTGGAAAAAGATATTCCATGCATTCAGTTACCAAAAACAAAACAAACAAAAAAAGCTGGAATAGCTATACTAATATGAAATGAAATAAGTTTTAAAAAACACTAGTAATGTGCAATCTGAGGAGGAAGTCAGGAAAAAAATTCCATTTACAATAGCAACTAAAAGAATCAAATATCTAAGAATAAACTTAACCAACGATATAAAGCACTTGTATTCAGAAAACTACAATGCACTGTTAAAAGAAATTTTAAAAAGATCCATATATTTGGAAAAACATTCCATGCTCAAAGTTTGAAAGACTAAATATCATTAAGATGTCAACCTACCCAAATTGATATACAGATTCAATGTAAGCCTGATAAAAATTACACAAGCATTTTTTAAATAAACGGGAAACATGATTATCAAATTTATTTGGAAGGGTAAGGAGTCCCAAATAGCCAGAAACATCTTACAAAGGAAAAGCAAAGTTGGAGGACTCTTACTTTCAGTCTTTAAATCATATTACCTAGCTACAGTTGTAAAAAAAACATGGTACTGGCATAAATACAGACACATAGACCAATGGAACCGAATTGATGGTTCAGCAAAAGACCTTCACATCTACGGTCAAGTGATTTTTGAGAAGCCTGTCAAAACCACCCAGCTTGGACAGAACAGTCCATGCAACAAATGGTGCTGGGAGAACTGGATATCCATAGCCAAAAGAAAGAAAAAGGACCTCTATCTCAAATCTTATCCAAAAATTAACTCAAAATGGATAAAAAAAAAAAAAGCCTAAATATAAAAATCAAGAAACATAAAGCTTTTAAAAGAAAATATAGGAAAACATCATTAAGACCAGGTAGTAGGTGGTAAATTCCTAAAGGAGATAAGAATAGGACTGAGATGGATTACTGATGCTTACTGTATGTAGAAGTTTTAATTAGCTTTACTGTAAAAGTGTGGAAATGTGTAGAGTTGATAACACATTATAGTAACAGCTGGTTTATAAATGGGAATGTGGTTGGAAAGGGTAGTCTAGGGATATAAATGTCAACTGAAAGAAAGCTAGAGAATAATCTAGGGACTGAATAAACAGTAAAGCCAGAGATGGATGAGAATTGTGGTTGATGGTACAGATGCAAGAGTGTCCTTTGTGAGCTACAGCAGATGTACATCACTATTGCAGGGTGGTGGGAATGTGGAGAAGCATGGGAAGACTACAACTGGAGTGACCTATTGTGGTTAAAAGCAATTCTGTAATATTCATGCATTTATGCCAAAGATGAACTATGTTGATAATGGGGAGGTATGGAAAAAGTGTGCCAAATGTACTCTATGGATCATGGTTAGTGATAATAGTCTGATGATATTATCTCATAATCTGTAACAAATGTTCCACCACGGTGTGGTGTGTTGATAGAGGGCTGTTGTATGGGAATTCTGCACATGTGCATGATTGTTTTGTAAGTTCACAACTTCTGTACTAAAAATATATTTTAAAAATAATAATAATAGGGTGGGTTGGGGGAAAAATACCCCAAATGTAAGATATGGACTATAGTTAGTAGCAAGATTTTGATGATATTCTTTCATAATTTGTAATAAATGTGCAAGGTATTGTTGGTGGGTTGATAGTATGGTACCCTTGTATGATGTTATGCATGTTTGCTTTGTAAGTTCACAACTTTTACTATACACTTGTTTATGTATGTTTATGTATAAATGATATAAAAATAATAACAGGGTGGGTTGGGGAAAAATACACCAAATGTAAAATACTTTGGTTAGTAGTAATATTTTGAAGATGCTCTTAAATCATTAGTTAAAAACGTTTCACAACAATGCGAAGTACTGGTGGTAGGGTGAAGTATGAGAGCTCTATATGATGTCATGTATGTTTGTTTTGTAAGTTCACAGTTATTACTACATACTTATTGTTTATGTATGTTTATGTATGAGTTATATACTTCAATAAGTTTTTTTTAAAAGGCATCCTGGGGGGAAAAAAAACATTTTGGCCAGCCTCTAACATATGGAATATTGCACTTAGGATTCACTTATTCTACTATTACCATCTACCGACCCATAAACATGCAACTTTGAAATAATCAAACAGTTGCTAAACTCACAACACCTGCACAGTGGGAAATGTGCTGACTGTAAAGCATTTCAGAATAACATTTAGGGCACTGTAGGTGAAAACTTCCCAGATTCTGCAGGGTCATAAGAACCCACTTAGACTTTGGTGTCTACAAAAAATCAACTGTGTGTGGGAGAGGTATCAAGAGAAGAGACAAAAACAAAAACAAAAAATGCTCTCCAATGTCAATACACTGATTTTTGAAATCCAACTCATTCAGCTCATAAAGACAGAAATCAAATTAACCTAGTCTAAAAGGGTTTATGGTTATTTCTATCATTGACTTTGTATGATTCGACCAAATATTTTTAAAAATACATTCTTAATAATAACACATTTATGCTGCATACTACAGAAAATTAATTAAAAAGGAGACAAGCTGCGGGAAAGGCTATCTAAAAGCACCACACACTGCAATCACCTCCCTCAAACACACTCAGTTCAGAGCCTCCGCCTGACCATTGCAGAACAGACTTCTCTGAGTTTGAGCTTAACACATCCCTCTTCACGGCTTCTACTGATCCCAGGACATTAGGTATCCCCAAGATACAGTCTAACGGCACCTGTTTTCATTTTTTTTTATCACTGATCACAGCTTTATCTGAATAATCATCTGTTTAGTTATGCACTTAATGTTTTTCCCCTCCCTCGAGGAGAGATTCCATAAAGACAGGGACCTATCTCTCTCCTTCACTGTACAAAAGCTCCAGCCAAGTAAAGGGCCTTTCATAGGTGCTCAAATATATTGTGCTATGACTGCTAAATGTGAAACTTGTAAGACATACAGGCACGTGTGGAAATATAATACATTAGGAGTCTATCTATATTCCTACGCTGAAGGTTAAACAGATACTTTAAAAATATTTTATATATTTTAAGGAAAATTAAGCTGGATTAATGATTAAATTCCATCCCATCTCTTCTCTCTCTCCTCTCCAAAAGTAACCACTATCTTCACTTGGTGTGTACCAAACCCCTGTATTATAGTAAATGATTTCCAGCATTTAATATACTTATATATTATATATAAGTATACTTATATATTCATTATACACACATATTAGCATTTTGTTTAAGTGAAACACTTACGTAAATGACATATTATATGTATTCTTTTTTCAGTTATCATGCTTTTGAGATTAACCTCTGTTGATTCATATAGTTAATTGTATTGTGTGAGTAAGCTCTGGCTCTTCAGAATTACATTGTATGCATCATTTTTTTCATTTTATTTAAAAGATTTATTGACATAGTATACATACTTAAAGTGTACAATGGGAATATGTAAAGACTCATGAACCATAACCACAATCAAAACAATGAACGTACCTTTCACCCCCAAAAGTTTCCTCATGCTCCTTTATAATGTTCTCCTTTCCTCCCACCTCCAGCTCCATCCCTGCTCCCCAGGTAATCATCAATCCATTTTTTGTTACCATAAGTTAGTTTGCATTTTCCAGAAAGTTATATAAATGGAATCATACAATATGTACACTTTTTTGTCTGCTTTCATTCAGGATAAGTACTTGGAGATTTACCCATGTTACGTGTAGGTATCAATTTCCTTCATTTTTATTGCTAAGTAGTATTCCATTACATGCTTAGATCACATTTTATTTATCCATTTACCTACTGTTGAACGTTAGATAAGTTGTTTCTAGTTTTTGGCTATTATTAACTAAGCAGTTATAAAAATTCATGTTCAAGTCTTTGTATAGATACACATTTTCATTTTGCTTGGGTAAATATCCAAGAGTAGAATGGCTCTATCATATGGTAAGTGCATGTTTAACTTTTTAAGAAACTGGCAAACATTTTCAACAGTTTACTTTACATTTTACTTTCCCAGCAGCACTATATGAGAGTGCCAGGTGTTCTGTATGCTCACAGAATCTTGGTGTGAGCAGTCTTTTTAATTTAGCTATTTGAAGAATACATAGTGATTTCACATTGTGGTTTTAATTTGTATATCCCACCAGTGCCTAGCATAGTTGGGATTCTTTTCATGTGCTTATTTCCCATCTGTATATATTCTTTGGTGAAGTGTTTTGTTTAAATGTTTTGCCCTTATTTTAAATAGGTTTGTTTATTTTCTTATTATTGAGTTTTGTGAGGTCTTTATATATTCCAGGTACAAGTCCTTTACCAGGTATATACTTTGCAAATATTTTCTTCTAGTCTATGACTTGTCTTTTCATTCTGATAATGTCATTCAAAAAAACAAAAAATGTTACTTTTCATAAGGCCAAATTTGTTTACTTTTTCTAGGTTTACATTTGGTCCATTTTTTTTTTTTAAGATTTTTTTATTTATTTCTCCCCACCTCCCCCCATTGTCTGCTCTCTGTGTCCATTCGTTGTGTGTTCTTCTATATCTGCTTGTCTTCTCTTTAGGCGGCACCGGGAACCAATCCCGGGACATTCCAGAGAGGGAGAGAGGTGCTCAATCTCTTGCGCCACCTCAGCTCCCTGAGCTGCTGTGTCTCTTATTGTCTCTCCTCTGTGTATCTTTTTGTTGCGTCATCTTGCTGCACCAGCTCTCCGTGTGGGCCACCACCCTGCGCGGACCAGCATTCCTGTGTGGGCCAGCTCCCGCTTGGGCCAGCTCACCACTTGGCCCAGCTTGTCTTCACCAGGAGGCCCCAGGAATCGAACCCTGGACCTCCTATATGGTAGACAGGAGCCCAGTCATTTGAGCCACATCTGCTTCCCCCATATTTCATTTCAAGTTAATTTTGTTATATGGTGCAAGTTATGGATTAAATATCATTTTTTGGCATATGTATATCCAAATATTCCAACACTATTTGATGAAATGACTATCCATTTTCCAAAGAGCTGACTTTGCACCTATGTCAAAAATAAGTTATCCAGATGTCACTAGTGCAGGGTGGTGGGAATGTGGAGAAGCATGGGAAAAACAAAATTAATGTAACATATGGACTATAGTTAACAGCAATACTATAATATTCTTACATCAATGCCAAAGAAGTACAGTGTTAATAATAGAGGGTATGGAAAAAATATGCCAAATGTACACTATGGACCATAGTTAGTGGTAACAGTCTGATGACACTATCTCATAATTTGTGTAAAAAATGTTCCACAACAGTGTGGTATGTTGGTTAAGGGGTGTTGTAAGAGAATTCTATATATGTGCATGATTGTTTTGTAAGTTCACAACTTCTGTAATAAAAGTATATAACAAATGTAAAAAAAATAAGTTATTAGATACGTATTGGTCTATTTCCAAACTTAATATTTTGTGAACCTGTTTTTCTTAATATCAATACCACACTCTCTAGATTTTTGTAGGTTTATAATGTCTTGAAATTGAATAGTATTAGGCCACCAACTTTGATCTACGTTTTCAAAATTATTTTAGCATTTCTAAATGCTTGGCATTTCCATGTGGATTTGAGAATCAGCTTGTCAATTTTTTCCAAAAAGAAAATTCCTACTAAGAATTTGAGTTTCAATTTGAGGTAGGGTCTCCAGATTTAGCAAATAAAAATACAGGATGGTTCATACACTAAAAATTATTCATTTTTACATGAAATTCAAATTTAAATTTAACTGGACATCCTGTAGTTTACATGGCAATTCTAATTTAAGGAGAATTAATATCTTAATAATATTGAGTATTTCAACACATGAATAAGCCATCTTTTTATTTATTCAGAACATCTTTAATTTCTCTTGGTTATGTTTTGTAGTTTTCAGTGTATAGGCCATACACATCTTTAGTCAGATTGATCTCTAAGTAAATCATACGTATAGATGCAATTGCATATTTTACTTTTTAAATGTTAATTCCTGATTTTTCATTGCTATTAGATACAAATACAATTGACTTTTTGCAACCTACAACCTTGTTCAACTCAATATTCTATCTAGTAACTTCTTTGTATGTCCCATTGGATTTTTTCACAGACAATCATACTGTCTACAAATTTCAGGGTTATTGCTTCCTTTCCAATCTTAACGTCGTTTATTTCTTTTCCTTCCCTAATTACACTTGCTAGATCCTCCAATACAATGTTGACTAGAAGTGGTGAGAGCTGACATCCTTGTCTTGTTCTTATTCTTAAAGGGGAAACATTCATCAGTTTTGTACCAAAAAGTTGTTTTTATTATTTTTATCTTCTGAAGAGATTTAAATGACAAGACAAAAGACATATACATGTACCCTTATAATTACTATTCTCCTTCCTTTCATTCAGTTGTGTTGATGCATAGTTCCATCTGTCATCATTTCCCTACATCCTGAAGGACATAGTTTCTTTCAGCTTTTATACATATGAAAAAGGGCTTTATATTACTTTCATTTTTAAGATATTATTTTCTATGTATGGAATTATGGATGGGCAGGTTTTGGATTTTTTGTTTTGTTTTGTTTTGTTTTCAGTACATTAACGATGTTACTCCACTGTTCTCAGGCTTGTATTGTTTCTGACAAGAAATACCCAGTCACCCTTATCTTTGTTATTCTGTATGCAATGTATTCCTTTTCTCTGGCTGCTTTTAAAATATCCTGTTTATCATTAGTTTTCAGCCCATTTGATTATGATGTAGTCTTTGTTGGGGATGGTTTTTGTCATGTCTTATGTTTGGAGTTTGTTTCACTTCTTCAGTCTCTGAATTTATAGATTTCATCAAATTTGGAAAATGTACAGCCATTATGTCTTTAAGTATTTTTTCTGCCTCCCTCCTTTGGGTGATTTAACTCACATGTATAGGCTACATGGTCCCACAACTTCATGACGTTATTTCATATTATTGATTTTTTCTTTCTGCGCCTTCAAATTCAGTAATTTTTTATTCTATGTCTAATCTGCCACTAATCTTATCTACTACATTTTTTGCTTTAGCTATAGGAATTTATTGGTTCATGCTTTGGAAGGCTAGAGGTCCGAAATCAAGGTATCAGCAAGGTGATGCTTGCCCCCCCCCCCCAAAATACATAGTGTTAGGATGCGGGCTTGCCACAATCCTTAGTGTTCCATGGCTTGTACCTCGGCTTCCCTCACATGGTGACCTCTCTCCTTGTGCCTGCTCTTCAGTTCCACTAACTTCTGGTTCCTGGCTCCTCTCTGCCCTTCCCTTTCTCTGGCTTCCCGTTTCTTCTCTTTATAAAGCCTCCAGAAATATGGATTAAGTCACACCCCCATTCAGATGGGCCAGACCTTAACAAAAACTAACATTTTCAAGAGGTCCTATTTACAATGAGTTCCTACGCCACAGGAATACAGATTAAGAACAAGAACATGTCTTAATCGGGGTACATAATTCAATCTACCACACAAGTCATCTAGGGATCTTGTTAAAATGCAGATTTTAATTCAGGAATTCTGGGGTGGGGCCTGAGATTCTGTATTTCTAACACACTCCCTGGTGATGACACTGCTGCTCGTCCTCAAATCATTCTTAGAGTTACAAGGCTCTAGATTGCGTCTAATCCCCGCTCCTAGCCTCTTTAATTACCTTCCCGTCCATCGTTTTTTCCTGTCCGGGTTACTGCATAGTCCTCCTCACTGCCTCCCCATTTCCAATCTGGCCCTCATCTGATCTATTCAACACATTACAGCCAGAATGATCTTTAGAAATTCACTTAGTGTATTTTTAATGTCCGGCATTGTAGTTTTCATCTCTAGAAGTCAATTGGGTATTTTTTTTTTAATTTCTTCCATGTCTATTTGAACATTAGAATATAGTCATAATAACTGCTTTAATTTCCTTGCCGACTAATTCTAACTCCTGTGTCAGCTCTGACAGATTGATTTTTATCCTAATTCTCAGTCAAATTTCATTAATGATTCATTAATCATCTGATAATTCGTGACTGGATGCCAGACACCATGAATTTGACTTTGTTGGATGCTTTTCAGTTTTATATTTCTATAAACACTCTTGGCTTTGTTATAGAACTCAGTTACCTGAAACTGTTTCATCCTTTTGGGTCTTGTTTTTAAGTGCATTAGGCAGGACCAGACTGATGATCATTCAATGGTTAATTATTCCCTGATACTCAGGTAAGACTGTTCTGTGTATTATAGCTAATGCCCTATAATTCATGAAGTTTTCCATACATTTGATGTAAACAGGCATTATTTATGAATGTGTGTGAGTACCCAGTATAGTTTCCTCTAAAACTTTTCTATGTTGCGTCTTTTGTGCACATGTATGTGCTGATCAAATGAATGAAAAGAGGAGGGTTCTATGAACATCTCTAGAATTCTTTCCCTCTGTGCAGCTCTCTCATCTTCAGTATTCTGTCTTGCAGCTTCTAGACACATCAGTTTCCCTGCAATCTCAGTTCTTTTTCCCCAACTCAAGAAGTCCACTGGAGTCTACCTCAATTCCCATTTCTCCACTGTGTCCTGAAAACACTATCAATGTGTTCTCTGGACACACTGAGCAATATTAGGCACATTGGGCAATATTAGGACATATCTCTTATGTTTTCCATCTAGAGAATTATGGTATATATATTTCACATATATGTCTAATATCCAGCAACCTTACTCTTTCATAAGTTTAAATAGATTGTATTTTTATTGTTCTTTTTTTAAAGAAAAGGCTATAGTATAATAACTATAAAAATTTTGGCTCTTTGCTTCTTATTCTTACAGCTTTGATATTTTTGTGTCTTGCTACCATGACCAGAATTTGGAGTACGGTAGTAAGTAAAATGAATGATAGTGGGTATCCATTTCTCCTGATTTTAAAGAAAAGCATTCTTGCCTTTGTGATTACTTGTGATAGATGTTGAATAGATACCCTTTAGTAGATACCTAATATTATTTCTTTTTTAAATAATGAATGTGCTGAATTTTATCAAATACTTTTTATTTGCTATAAAGCCTTCCTGGTCATTATATCTTTCTCTTTTCTTTGCCCTCTAATTTTACTTGGAAGTGTATATTGTCAAGTATTCATTACCTAAAAGATATCTTGCAATGAGAAATTCTTCTGTGTCACATGATCACATAGCTGAAACATTTGTAATTTACCTATATCATGTTTTTAACACACATTTTTCAAAAGCTTTGCTTCCCTAAATAATGTGATGATCACTGTGTGATGAGCATTTGTAGCAGTCAATGTTAGTGTTCCACCCAGATATTCTTGAATCACTTTTTACCCATTTGGTGGTTTCAAATAGATTTTACTTCTAACAGCAGAAATCCACAATTCCTCTTTGGTGGACTCCCTTCAGATTACTGGAGCTTCTATCCCCACATATGCTCCCCACCCCTTAACCATTGATTGACAGCTGTAGAACATGTGAGCACAACTGCCTGGCCTCAGTCCAGGACAACCCTGAGGAGCACTCATATTGCAGAACTTCCCAAACCACCCTCCCACAGGGATTCATCTGAAGTCATACCCGCTTCTTTGTCCTACTTCTCCCAGGGAACAATTCCTTAATAAATCATGTGCATATGAAGTCCTTCCCTCAGGGTCTACTTCCAACCTCAAACAACATTCTTATAGATAATAAGAATGCACCTTCCTGGAAAATGCATTTTAAGTCTTTCACTAAATTTCTTCCCATAAAAGTTGGTAAATCCATATTTCTATCAGCAATATCATTTATTCTTTCTCCTAATCTTAACATTGGAGATAATGTGTCTGTGCATAAATGCATAGCCAAGTGCCCACACATATATATTAATCTTTCATAGTTCAAAAAATGGAAATGGCATTTTTCATTTCTTCATTTGATCAGTGGTGAGGATGAACTTAATCTGTCATTTATAATTTCACTTTGTAGAACCTCCACGTACTGCATGACTCCACTCCATACAAGTGGTCAAACACTTATTGATAGCAAAGTGGTATAGTTCAAGTCAGTTTGTACATATTACTGCTATCATTCTTTCCCTATTTATGGGGAACTAGGCATAACAGAAATATGCCTTCTAGCAAGCCAAGTTCCATTCCTTAGCCCTTAAACTGTTTTGTGAAAGTAAGAGAAAACGAGCCTAATCTGTCTTCCACACAATGACCATTAAGATAAGTGAGGAAACTCAGACACTTTCCACAACTTTTCTGCTTCACTCATTCAAGTCTCTCCTTCAGACCAAAACATTACCGAATCCATCAACTGTTCCTCACAAGACCGGGTTTAGTATTTGTGGCCATTTGGCAGTTTGAAGTAATTATGAATTCCAGAAATATAATTGAATCATGCTTGTAATCTGATCTGTTAATCTGGGCATGATTAAGTTATGATAAGGGCATTGACTGGGCCACATCAGTAGGGCGTTGAGCCCCACCCCTTGGTGGGTGGGGAGTCGAATATAAAAGACAAGGCAAAGGACAGAAGAAGCAGTCTTTTGAGAAGCAGTTTTGATGTTGGAAAGAAGGCCCCAGGAGAAGAGAAGCAAGCTGTTCACCTGGTCATCTACAGCTGACCTTGTGGAGAAACAGGAGCTAAGCCCGGAGAGAAACGCAGCCCCAGGAAGAGAGGAACCCCAGA
>JAQZBX010032862.1:0-25683 GCA_029593785.1 Cabassous unicinctus | reverse complement strand
AAAAAACCAAAACAAAACATATATGGAACACTTACTTGTGCCAGGCATAGCACTAAGGGCAATCTCATTCCTCGCTAGAGTTCTTCCTTTCTTTTCCTACTCTCCTCAAGCCCCAGTTCTATCTTCTATCCAACCTTCAGCTGACCCCAACAGGTGACCGTGGCTTCTGTGTTCCTTCAGAGATTGGGACCATCGCTCCCAAATTCCTTCAGGCGATTTCGGCACCTTTAAGCATGTCATCACCGCCATTTCTTCCATCCAGCCAGCCTTGGGGGTTGAAAGATCTTTTTTCTTCTACAAGTGAACCCACCCCTGTCCCTCATAGTACCTCTGGCCATTGCCTATCCAGCCTTCACGCCAAGAATTCTTCCCTCTCTTTAGCATCTTTGATTTCTGCCACTTTCATTGATTCTTCTTGCCTACAACCTTGCTGATCTCTGTATCTCTGTATCTCTCTCTCTCTCTACACCGATGTCTATCGTTATCTTTAAACACAAGAAAGGCCCTTCCTTTTCACTTGCTCCCCTTTGCCTACCTTCTTATCCACACTCTTCTTTTTTCTTTTTCTTAAACAAATATTGGCAGCTTCCATTTCATCCCCCACTCAGCCCTCAACCCCCTGCAGGTTTGCCTCTGTGCTTCCCCCTAACTCTATTGAATCTGAACTTTGAAAATACCCCTAAAGATCTTGCAAATACAACTCTCCATTCTCCTTTTCCTCATGTCTCAATTTTCTTCACTCCTGCAGCATATGACAAGGGAACCATCTTTTCCCTTTCAAAATTCTTCCTTGCCATAGTTTTCATGACACTGTTCTTCTGAATCTTCAATCTTTTGTCTCTTTCTCCTTCAAAACTAACACTTTCATCCCTCTCCTGCGAGCAAGTGCTCCTCAAGGTTTAATGGTTGCAGCTCTCTTCTTCCTGGTTCAAGTGGTGGTTCTCAAGCCTGGCTGTACCTTAGAGTCACCTGGGTAGCTTTAAAAAATACTGATGGGGGAGCGGATGCGGCTCGAGCAGTTGAGCTCCTGTTTCCCACATGGGAGGTCTCGTGTTCTGTCCCTGGTGCCTCCTAAGAACAAGCTACAAGCAAACAAATGAGAAAACCAACTCAGAGGAGCCAATGTGGCTCAGGGGTTGAGTGCTGGCTGCCTACTTACGAGGCCGGGGTTCAATCCTGGCTCTGGTACCTAAAAAAAGAAAATACTGATGCCCAGACCATACCCTGAGAGACTTGGGCTAGTTCGTCCAGGATGGAACTTTCCTAAAAGCTCTCCCAAGTGATTCTAAGGTGCAGCTAGGGCTAAGAAATACTGGGAAAGATTCTTTTTAAGGATCTTTCTCTCTGTCAAGCAGGAAACCCCCAAATCTAAGTTGCCAACTGCATCCTTCTCCATGGTTCCTAGGTTTACAATAGATGTGTCTGAGACCATATCTAACTCAGCATGTTTTCCATTTTTCTAGATTCCTCTTGTGTCATCTCTGTTTCTAATCAGTGCCTTGGTCACTGCCTCCATTATTCATGATTGATAACCTCAGAATCCCAGCGTGAAGGATTCTCTAAGTTTAAAATCTCTGACCTCTCCCCACCTGAGCTGGAACTTCCTCATCCCCTTTCCCTGCCTCTGCTCAAACCTTTCTAGCAAAGAATCATTCAAAAATACCTGTTCTTTTTGTCTTATTACACAGCTGATATATATAAATTGTAGGGGAAAAAATAAAATATATATAGAAAAACATAAAGGAGAAAATATGCTTCCCCATCTCCGGTAATTCTACCATCCACTACCTACTATTAATGTTTTGATATATAAAAATAGATATTTTTAAAAGTTACACTGTGATACTGTTTTTTAATTTTTTTTAAGAAGGTACCAGATTTGAACCCGGGACTTCATATGTGTGAGGCAGGTGTCTAACCACTGAGCTACACCCACTCCACTAATATTGTGTTGTTGTTGTTTTAAAAAGATTTATTTTTATTTATTTATCACTCCCCCTTGCTGCTTGTGCTCGCAGTCTGCTCTCTGTGTCCATTCGCTGTGCGTTCTTCTGTGTCTGCTTGTCTCCCTTTGTTGCATCATCTTGCTGCACCAGCTCTCCACAGGCGTGGGCAATCAGCTCTCTGTGGCGCAGGCCAGCTTGCCTTTCCCAGGAGCCCTGGGAATAGAACCCGGGGCTTCCCATATGGAAGATGGGAGCCCAATCAATTGAGCCACATCCGCTTCCCTAATATTGTTTTTTACTTGATATGATATCATCCAAATCATTCCCAATAATTTTTATATCATTTTGTCTACAAAAGTAGTACATATTTACTGCAAAAGAGTCAAACAACAGAGAAGTCTGTGTAATAGAAAATAAATAATAATAAAAGACTCCCTAACTCACTCCTCCTGGATTATCCAAAAGGAAGTATAATGGAGGGTCACCAGCAAAGCAGGACTCTGCAAATTTTTCTGGTTGGGGGAGGAGTATTTCAAAGAAAGCATCTGTTGACATTCCTTATGCTCATTTTCTGGCTTCCTGTATATATAGATCTAATTTGAATGATATCATCTTCCCGGGGCTCAGGGCATCTTTGGTGCTCTCTGGGGCTTCTCCACCTATCTCCACCACCTCCCTGAGGGAAGCCACTCTCAACGATTCCAAAATGCCTTTTAATGGCTGAGGCAGCTGTTCATTTCCAAAGCCTTCCCCTTGGTTGGAAAGCTCTTCTTTATGTTGAGAACTGCTTCTTGTTCATTTTACTCTTAGCTCCAGGCTTTCTTTGTGGAGCTGGTAAACAAAACAAAACAAAAGTCGTAAAACACACACCAAAAAACAAAAACAAACAAAAAAACACAAAGCAAAGCAAAACAAGCCAAAAAACAGCCAAGCAGACAACCCTCAGTCTCTTTTCAACCTGCACCCTCACCTCCTCTCCCCTGAGGACTATCTGTGGCTGCCTTAGGAGGCAGGATACGGTTAAGAGCCGGGCTCTGCAGCCAGGCCTCCTGGGTCCCTTGGGCAAGTGGGGATCATCACTGAGCCTACCTCACAGAGCTGTGGCCTGCATTGAACGAGTACTAGGTGTGCGGCCCTTAGCACAAGCCTGGCGTGTGCTGTCACCAGGTATCTGCGCAGAGAAGGCAGAGGTGGCAAGATTGCCAGGCTCTGAGATTTTCACCCTGAAAACTCTCCTGGATGCAGGGAACCTGTTTTAGTTTGCTTCTTTGACTTAGAACTCATCTTGGTGACTGTGGTCATGTGTCTGCTCGTGACTGCAGGGCCTGGAAGCTGAAGTGATGAGGAAGGCCAGAAGAATAAAAGGGTGGAGTGGATGGGGTCTGGACAGGCACAGGACCAGGGAGAGGGAAGGCATGCACCTGGGGTTGTGGAATGCTGGGAGAGGGTGACCTGGCAGCCACTGGCCCCAACACTTAGTACCTGGGTGAACCTGGACAAATTGTTTAGGCCTCAATATCCTCATCTGCAGAATGGGCTCATTTGCTGGTGGTAAGGATTAATAATATGCCCTACCTCATTTATTCAGCTCTTGCTGGGTGCCACCCACCTTTGCTGCTTTAATCCTTACGACAGCCAAGCCTAGGAAGTAGAAATGTGCATTCCTGTTCTACACATGGGGATACCCAGACACTTGGAGGTGGTATCCCTCAAACCCACACACCTAGAAAGAGGCAGGGCTGGGCCTGGAATCCAAGCAGGCTCCAGGGTCTGGGCCATAACCTCCTTGTTATACTGATGGAGCTTCTTATTCGGTGCCACCTTCTCTCCTTTAACCTTCATGGCTACTCTGATTAAATGACTGGCCCTGACAGTCACCAGTAGGTGTGTGAGGACTCACCCTCTTGAGAGAGCCTGCCCTTTTTTTTTTTTTAAGGTACCGGGGACCGGGATTGAACCTGGGACCTCGTATGTGGGAAGCCGGGTGCTCAAACCACTGAGCCACATTGGCTCCCTTTGCTTTGTTTTAGAGCCAGCCTCACCCAGGTTCTTGCCCGGAGCTTGTAAAGAGTAATGATGCCAGGCCTCACTCCAGAAATTCTGAATCTGTTAGTCCAGGCTGGGGCCCCTGCGGGGAGTTTTTATAAAACCACCCCAGGGAGATTCCTGTCTGCTGGCAGGATTGAGAACCACAGGTGTAGAGGGTCAGCGGTTCTCCACCTTGGCTGTACCTTTGAATCATCTGGGAGCTTCGAGATCCTGAGTTCGCTGGTTTGAGCATCAGCCTTCCTCCTCGAGCTGACTAGTGGACCTTACTACGTGCCAGGCATTGCAGTGACTCATGGTTTCCCAGCCCGGGACGCCCCTTAGATCAGGGCACATCAGGATAGCTGTCACCCTTGTTGATCCCCCCAGCCCCCTATAAACTTATGTTTCTGATTGGCCTTGTTCACGTATTTCACAACAAATCTCTGGGGAAAGCTTACCGTTAACCTCATGTTGCAGATGAGGAAACTGAGGCACAGCGAACCGTGACTACAAAACACTTCCACCACCACCATTGTTTCATTTCCTCTCAGGACAACCGGTGAGATTGAGAGGGATTTTTTTTTTTTTTTTGCCTCTATTTTGCAGATGGGGAGAGTGAGGTTCAGGGTCAATGGCCAAACCGGGTGGGAAATCTCATCTTCTGAGCCCCCAGGCTAGGGCACGTTTTCTGTTATGCTGCGTGGGAGGATGAAAATTGTCCCCTTTAGGAGGCTTGCAGCTCACCGGGTCAGACATTCTCGCGTCTGCCAGCAGATCTTTGGGCCTCCCCAGCCGTCCCTCCTGCGGAAGCTGAGAGTCTGGCTATGGACCCCCTTCCCCGGGAGCTGCCGGGACTGTGAGTCAGAAAATGCCCAGATGGTTACAGACAGTCGGGTGCTGCCTGCGGGTCCCCGAGGCCGGCTCCGTCGGAGGACACAGGCCTGTGCCCGGCGCCCCCGGGCTCTGAGAGGTGGCCTGCTGCCCCTGGGGAGCCGCCTGGCCAGGCCCCATCAGGCTGCGGAAGGCCATCCGCAGAGCAGAGGGGGGATGTGCGGGCAGAGAGGCGGGCTTTTAGGCAGGACGGTTTCACACATGGTAGTGTTCTCGGGCGGGGCGTGGGGTAAGAGGAGTGAGATGGCGGGTGACCTGGCTTCTCAAGGCAGCCAGGTTTTTGTTTGTTTGTTTGTTTTTCCATATATATATATTTGAGCTCTTGAACAGGGACCAGCTCGGTGCTTCAGGGAGAGGGAAGTGACCCTTGGAGGATAAGACTCGGTCCCCGGCCTGCAGCAGGTCAGCAGCCTGCTGTGCAGGAAGACTGGCGTATTTGAAACATCAGTGCAGCAATTCTCATGGTATATGAGCTGATTTTAGGAGGTTCCAGCACGCACTTAAAAATGTTAATTGCTATATATTTATATTAGCGCAATTAGGAAAAGATAACTAAAATATCCGTATGCAGTAAAATGGAAGTTTCATGAGGACAGGGATTTTTGTCTATTGTGTTCACTGCTGTATTCTCAGAACCTAGGACAGGGCCTAGTATATAGTAGGCACTCAATAAAGTGAATGAATGAATCTCCAAGCACACGTATGGTTTCATCAGTAACTGGAGTTTGAACTAGGCATATTGGATGGACAGGATTTAGTTAGGAAGAAAGAAGCAGGGTGGGTGGAAGGGGGCAGCCCAGGTGGGGATACAGCATACGTGGAGGCCGGGAGGTAGGATAAACAAGGGCTGCGCAGAAGAAGCTGTGCTCTGTGGCATGCTTGCTTTACGCCAGGCCCTCTGCAAAGCATTTCCGTGTATTATGTAATTAAATCCTCATAACAACCCTGGGAACAACCCTTATTATCTCCACTTTACAGCTGGGGAAACTGAGGCCCAGGGCAGTGAAGTAACTTGCCCAAGTCCTGCCAGGCCCCTTCAGGGTCTGTGGCAGGTGGAGCATGTGCTCAGGGCCCCCTGGCAGCCCCAGCTCGTGTGGGGAAGGCCTGGCCTCTGTCCTGCTCTCAGGCCTGCGGGAGCCTGCTCGGCACATGCCAGGCCAGTTCCCGTTTTAACCCAGCCTCTGTTTTCACAGGTTTCCATTTTTAGCTGCCCAGACTGGAATGCCGTGTTCAATGCACTGTAAACCTCAATGTCAGTTTGATTATAACAGAGGCGCGTGTGGGCTCCTGCTCTCTCGTTTCCATTTCTAATAATAACCTTCCGGGTTCTCTCGTCCCTTTTCTTCCAAGGCCCTCAAAGCATTTCATGTATAATGTCCCATTTAAGCCTCAATTCTCCAGGGAGACAGCTGGTGGCTCTTATGTGAAAGGGCTTCTGGAACTATTCAGGCCTCTTCAAATGGAAAGGGGTGTAGTCATCTCTGTCTTAAATGTGAGAGAAGTGGAGTCACGGGAGTAATGAGATGTGCCAAAGGGAGCTGGCGTTTATTGAATATCTACCATGTGTGCCTTATTTCATCAGCCCTGGGAAAGTGCATCTGTGAATAGTCCCTTTTTATGTATGAGAAAAAAGTTCAGAGAGGCCAAGTGGCTTGGTCAAGGGCACACAGCCAATAAGTGGTGGATTCTATATTTGACCCTGGATTTACCTCTAAGGCCTTTGTGCTTTCCAGTGGATCACTGAATGAGATGTTCTAGAATCAAAGGCACAGTCAGATCTTAATTCCTTTGGCTCCCAAACCACACCAACCCCTGTCCCTCTCCTTAGAGCTTCGACTTGGAAAACTGGACTGGAAGGATTATTTCTCATGATCAGCTCTTACCCTATAAAAAGTCTTGAGAGTAGGAAACTGCTCCTTTGCTTTTCCTCCCTCTCTCATCATTCATTCATTATTTCATTCATTTGATGATGGCATTCAGAATACATTTGCTACTCCTTTCTTCTGTGGCAAGTCCTGTTAGCGTGGGTGGGATTAAAACACAGATCCACTCAGAATCTCTTTTCTTCAGGGCCTAGATTTCGGCAAAAGCCCCTGTATGACCTGGAGCAAGTGACTTACTCTCTCTAAGCTCCAGTTTCCGTATTTGGAGAATGGGGATAATAATGGTTCCTATTTCCTGGGGTTGTTACGAGATGATGGTGTGTAGGGAGCACAAATATTTGAGAGAGAAGGAATATGCCAACCTATGGGGCAGACTTATGGGCGCTGTGAGGAGTGTTTGCGGAGATGTTTTGGGGACAGAGGGATGTGCCTAGCTCAATGTCACAGGCATCGTTCTATGAAGGTGGTGACCTACACTGTTAGGCTGGTTGAACTTATAGCTGTGTCCCACATTGGCTGTCTTGGGGAGAGGGTTAGAAAGTTGAATTGACTCAAATCAAAAGGCATTCATTAAACAATTATTTGGTATAGAGAGGCTGAGGACATGGACACATCTGTTTCAAGTCCCAGCTCTGCCACACACCAGCTGTGTGACTTTGGGGCAGCTGCTGTACCACTCTGGACCTCCTCGGTTTCTGCTTCTGTAAATTGGAAATAGGAAATCCTGACCTGCAGGGTCCTTGGGGAGATTTGAAATGATGTATAGAAAGTACTTAACCCCAGTGTCTGATACTCAGGTGGTACCCAATAAGTGGAAGTTATCTCTATGCTATGTGGAGAACTGATTGAGGTTCTGAAGTACCTAACTTAAAGCCCAGGAGTTAGGTCTTCAGGTACAGCTGGATCCAGGTGCTCATATGATGTCACGACCTGGTCCCCCCATGCCCCACTCAGCTCTGCTTTCATCTGTGATAGCCTCACTGCCAGGAAAGCCCCCTCTCTGTGATGGCAAGACAGTCCCCTGCAGTTCAAGATTCACATACTACCCATAAACCTAATAGAAAGAGCTCTTCTTTTTCCTTACAATTATTGCAAAATCTATGGGCTTTAGTCCCATTGGACCAACTTAGGTCCTGTGCCCTTCCTTGAGCCAATCACTAAAGTCATGGGTGTACGAAATAAGCTGATTGGCTAGGCCTGGGGCATGTCCCTCCCCTCAAGGTGAGGGTAGGGGTCATCAGTTTTAAACAAACCAGAGGATTGCATGTGGGAGGGAGGAGTTTCCCCAAAAGAAGAATTGAGGTTCTATTACTAGGAAAAGAGTGAATGGATGTTGGACAGGGTTCTCGCAGAAACCTAGAGTTGAGGATTTATGTGTGAGAAGTTTATTAAGTAAATGCTTGTGGGAGAAACTGGTAAGGGAGTGGGGAAAGCAGGATAAAGAAGTGGGGAAAGCCAAGCCAGGGTGCGATTTCAGGTGATCCTGTGGGGAGCTCTGGTGGGAATTATACCTCAGAGGCAAGGAATTGGGTATTTGTAGCCTTGAACCAGTCATTGGTAATGGATTGCCCTGGGTATATAAATTCCCAGGAACTTCTGGGACTCCACATTGTCCTAGCAGCTCAAGGACAATTCTCTGAGGAAGGTCACAGGCACAAGACTTCAGTAGCAAAGCACAGAGAAGTTCGGGAGTGCAGAGAAGTGGTAAAAGGAATCCAAGGGGACTTGGATGGGGTGCTGGTAGTATCCACAGTTGCAGACAAAAAACATGGTCTCCTGGAACAGGAGGGAGGAATCAAGGGGAGACGGCTCAGGAAAGGGAAAGAATGGGAAGCAGTGTGGAGGTGGGGACGATGAGATGGCATCTCATCCTGATCAGGATGGAAAAGGAGAAACTGAGGAGCATGGCACAGTCCCCGTACCTCTCCAGTCCCTCTGTCCTGCCACTACTGACCATATCCATCATCACAGCATCCCTGACAGTCCTCAGCAACAAGGAGCCAACATGCTGAGACCTGGCTGTGCAGAAACAAGGAAGGAGGTGATTTGGCAAAGGGCACAGGCAGCAGAGAAGGCAGAGGGGCTGCCTCAGCCCACTGCTAGATGGATGAGGTGGGCATGAGGTCCCTGGGCACCTGCCACACCCAGGCTGGCCCTCTGGCAGCTAGGCAGCCCTTCCGTATGGTCTGGAGGTTCAGAAGTCCCTCAGGCTCATTTAGCCTCTAACTGCTCCCTCCCTCCCCACCTCTCACCCCTCCAATGGCCTCTCTCTCCATCAGGAGCAGCTACCACCTTCTCCATAGCAGCGTTCATCTGCCGCCATCTTCTCCGCGCCATCTGGCATTGGGGCTTTCTGTGGAGGGAGCTGAAGGCAGTGAAGGGGAAGTAAGTCAATGTGCCACGCCAAGTCAGTAGCTAGCTCTGTCCTCAGTGTCATGGCAGCTGCTCGGCTAATTATTTTGAGGGTGATGAGGTGGTTCAGGCCGGGGATGATAATGACAGTGTGTCATATTTTCCCTGAGCACTTGGTATGCGAGGCTCCGTGCTAAGTGCTCCAGCAGCATTGGCTCGTGTAATCATATCCAACAGTCAAAGGTACTGGCATCCTAGGACTCCTTTGGTTATTAAGTAACAGAAAGCCAAGCCAAACTGGCTTAGGGGGAAAAGATTTTTGGCTCATTAAATGGCAAAGTCTAGGGGCATCAGTTGTAGCTGGACGTAGGAGCTTAAATCACATCACCAAGCTCTTTCCATCTTTCTGTTCTGCTTTATGTTGTGTTGGCTTCACTTTCAGGTGACTTCTCTGTCCCTCTCTTCCCAGTCATGGCAAGATGGCCTCTAGGAGCTAGATGGCTGCCAGTGACTAGCTCAGCAAACCCATTGGGAAGAGGAGTTCTTTTTTTTCCCAGGGGTTCACATCATAGCTGTGTCACATTGGACCAATTTGGGTCCTATGTTAACCTCCCAACCAATCACTGTGGCGGTGGGTGGAATACTCCAGCCAGGCCTGGACGTGGGGTTAAGCTCATCTGAAACACATGGCCTGAGAGTGGAGGTGTGGTGTTTCCTCAAAGGGAAATAGCTACGTGTTCTTACCAGAAAGAGTCCTGAGAAGGAAGGATAAAAGATGAGAGGTCCACTGGTATCCTCATTTACAGATGAAAAAAAAAACAACAACAAAACAACCCTGAGTTTCAGAGAGAGAAAATAATTTTCACAGGACCACACATCCAGTAAATGACAGGGTGATGATTGGAAACCAATTCATTCAGATTCCAGGGTCTGCACTCTTGACCACTGCCCCAGGGTACTGCTTTGATGAGAAAAGAGGTGGCTACAGTCTTGGAGACTCTGAAGGGCTGAATCATGGCCTGTGTCAATAAATATTGATTCACTTATTGGGAACCAGCCTTGTATTAGGAGTCAGGAGGCATGGGCTCTACCTCTGGGTTGCCAGTTGTTAGATATATGATCCTGGGCAAGAGCTGTAACTCTGAACTTCAGTTTCCTCATCTATACACAGGGCAGAATGACATCTCTTCTGCCTATGTCAGAGGATAGCTAAATGGAAGTGAAAAAGCCTTTGTTCCTTCTGCCTAGTGTACCTCTTCTCTAGGCTGCATTAGGTGCCCCCTCCTCTGTGCTATTACAATGATGTATTTATGAGTCTAGTTTCTCTTGAGGGCATGAGCAATTCCTTCCTTCCTTCCCTCCCTCCCTCCCTCCCTCCCTCCTTCCTTCCTTCCTTCCTTCCTCCCTCTCAATATCTATTGAATGCCTACTATGTGCTGGACACTGTACAATGTACTGGTTTATTCATCTGATGCCTGGCCCATAGTAAGCACTGGATAAATTTTTGTTACACTGAACTTTCCTATCTTCCTACCAGTTGAGCTGTGAGTGATGTTCTTGATGACCTCTTGCTCTCTGTTTCTTGCTACTTTCAACCAAACCACTAAGGTGTGTCCCAACTTTTGTAGTACAACTGAAAAAAAACCACAATGTGGATTTGGGGGAAATGTATTAAAACCTCAGGAATGAGAGAGGAGAGAATCAAAGTCATCAATAAAAGACTGTGTTTGGGCAGGCAGGTGATCTCATTGTAGGCTTCCTGTGGCCCCTGCTGGCTCAGTCAGAGTGGGGGACTGAGCCCCAGTGGGGCCTGCTTCCCTGGCCAGACACACCTCTCAGCCAGGATCGTGGGTTCTGGCAGTTGTTTGCAAAATTGTCCTGAAAAGTTGCATGTTCCACGTCAGTGGTTTCTTCACTCCAGCCACCCCAGGTCCAGGACTTGATGTAACACATGCCAGCATGGCTGTGAGGGGAGAGTAGGAAGAGCACTGAATGAGGAGCCAGGGGTCCTGTGTTCTAGTCCAGTTTCTGCTGCTTCTTCACCATATAACCTTGAGTAAGCATGTTCTTCTTTCTGGGTCTCTGTTTCCACATCTGTAAAGTCATCAAAATCATCACAGCTAACATTTATTGAGTGCTTACCATATGTAAATCACTGTGCTAAGCCCTTTATCTGTCTTAACTCTATGAACTATGCACTATTATCTGTCCCATTTTACAGATGAGACAACTGAGGCCCAGGAAAGGCTAAATGACCACCCAAAGTCATGGATCTAGGGAGGGGCAGGGCCTGGGCTCTTAATCACTGAGCTATTCTGTGCCGAACACAGAGGGAATTGCACAGAGGAGCTCTGAGCTCTCCTCGCCCACCTCCTGCTCACCAGATAAGGCGAGTGGACCTGCTCTGTGCTCGAATGTATTTGACTTAGTCTTATGTCAGTGTTCTTTTTAGCAGCTGTTTCTACAAATTAAAAGATATATATGTTGTGTATATGGTGTTTTCCCTGCCCAGCATCCATACCACTTTTCTCTCTGTGTAGAAACTCTGTTCTCATTGGATGAACCACTGACCCCTATTCTCAGTCCATGGCGTTCTGGGTAGACTGACCCTCCCAAGATCTAGGAGATGGAGTGTGACCCAGGTCTGACCAATCAGAGCACTCCACCCCTCTAGTTCACAGCGATTGGCTCAGAGATGAGCATGTGACCCAAGCCAAGCCAACTTCTTCTGAAGCTATTGGGAAAGAGAAGCTCCTCTGCATAGGGGGTTCTGAGCTGGTAGAATGTAAACCCGGGGTTGCTGGGATCATCTTGTCACCATACAGGGACAGTGGCTGATTTCAGTCTCCAGCTCCTCTGGAAGTCAAGCCAATACCATGTGTCCCCCCACTCCATTAATCATATTGTTATCATAGACTTTCTGGCATGGCCCAAGACCCCCAGGTAAACAAAGGCACTTATCAGGCAGGACATTCCAAGAGCTTAGCCATTACCTCCCTGGGAGCCAAGGGCAAAGGTCAGACCTCTCTTTGTTCAAGATAAAATTCTTTACCATTCCTGTGGGTGTGAACCTTTTGTAAGTAGGACCTTTTGATGAGATTACTTCAGATAAGTTGTGGCCCAACTCAAACAGGATTTGTCTTAAATCTATTACTGGAGGCCTTTATAAGCAGAATGAAATTCAGACAGAGAGCGAGCCAGGGGAAGCAAGGAGCTGAAGGTCAAGGGAACCAGAAGAGAAGGGAGGGGCCAGGAGAGGCCTCCATGTGCATCATCATGTGATGGAGGAGCTCAGGGCCAAGGATCACTGGCAGCCAGCTCTGTACGCCAGACTCTGGGAAGAAAGCATCACTTTGATGATGTCTTCTTGATTTGGACTTTTTCCTAGCCTCAAAACCATGAGCAAATAAATTCCCATCATTTAAGCCATCAAAAAAAAAAAAAAAAATTTCTTTACTTCATAGAGCCCAAGGTAGGGAAAGGTTTATCTGAAGATATTTGTGGTCATGGGTTTTGTTCAATGGAGTGAGCCCAGTAAGATTAATATGAAACCCACAAAGTTTTAAAGATAATATTAATGGAGATATCATCATTTTAGACTAAATAGGACAAAGACAGTAGAAAGTATAAAAGGTATTTGAACCCCAAACTACTGCAAGCAGGAAGCAGGCTAAGAAACCACTTAGCTGCGAACACTGGCCATTTCTTATGAAAAAGGAAGGATGATTCAGAAGGCAGAGCCAGGAGCCCAGAGTACAGAGCCAAGAGCTGTGGAGAATCATTCCCAGCAGTTGGATTGAGCCCACATCAAGGGATGCAACATATGCCTGATCGGCTTTCAGAATTGCTATGGGCTGAGTATATCCCATTCCCTTCTTTTTGGAATTGCTATGGGCTATAGAAGTATGTCTCACCATTGTATGTTGATTATGGTGGGGGAAGACACTTTGTCTCTTTAGTTAGGTCTTTTTTTTTTATTAAAGATTTATTTAATTTATTTATTTCTCTCTATACCCTCCTCCCCTTTGTGTGTGCTCGCACTCTGCTCTCTGTGTCCATTTGTTGTGTGCTAGTCTTCTTTTTAGGAGGCGCCAGGGACCAAACCCAGGACTTCCCATGTGGGAGGAAGGTGCCTAATCCCTTCAGCCACCTCCACTCCCTGCTTGTTGTGTTTCTCGTTGTGCTTCCTCGTTGTGTCATCTCGTTGCATCATCTCAATAGATGCAGAAAAGGCGTTTGACAAAATCCAACATCCTTTTTTGATAAAAATAATTCAAAAGATAGGAATAAAAGGAAAATTCCTCAATATGATAAAAGGCATATATGAAAAACCCACAGCCAACATCATACTCAATGGGGAAAGGTTGAAAGCTTTCCCTCTAAGATCAGGAACAAGACAAGGATGCCCACTGTCACCATTGTTATTCAATATTGTACTAGAAGTTGTAGCTAGGGCAATTAGACAAGACAAAAAAATTAAAGGCATCCAAATAGGAAAAGAGGAAGTAAAATTCTCGCTGTTTGTGGATGACATGATCCTGTATTTAGAAAATCCTGAAGTATCCACAACAAAGCTACTTGAACTAATAAATGAGTTCAGCAAAGTGGCAGGATACAAGATCAACACGCAAAAATCAGTAATGTTTTTGTATACTAGTACACCTAGTACCTGAGGAAGAAATCAGGAGGAAAATTCCATTTTCAATAGCAACAAAAAGACTCAAATACCTAGGAGTTAATTTAACCAAAGAAGTACAGCACCTATATGCAGAAAACTACAAAAACAATGCTAAAAGAAATTTAAAAAGACCTAAACAAATGGAAAGACATTCCGTGTTCATGGATTGGATGAATATATATCGTGAAGATATCAATCTTGCTCAAACTGATTTATATAATCAATGCAATACCAATCGAAATCCCAACAGCTTACTTTACAGAATTAGAGAAGGCAATTACCAAATTCATCTGGAAGGGTAAGTGCACCCCAATAGCCAAAAGCTTCTAAAAAAGAAGAGCAATGTGGGAGGAATTTCACTGCCTGACCTTGAAACATATTACAAAGCTACAGTGGTCAAAACAGCATGGTACTGGCATAAAGACAGACACATCGATCAGTGGAATAGAATCGAGAACCCAGAAATATACCCTCACCTATACAGTCAACTGGTTTTTCACAAACCTACCAAGCCCACGCTAATGGGAAAAAACAGTCTCTTCAAAAAATGGTGTTGGGAGAACTGGATATCTATAACCAAAAAAATGAAAGAGGACCCCTATCTCACCCCCTATACAAGAATCAACTCAAAATGGATCAAAGATCTAAATATAAAAGCCAGGACCATAAAACAACTAGAAGAAAATGTAGGGAAACATCTTCAAGACTTCGAAGTAGGTGGTGGTTTCTTGGACCTTACACCCAAAGCACATGCAACAAAAGAAAAAATAGATAAATGGGACTGCCTCAAAATTAAACACTTTTGCACCTCACAGGACTTTGTCAGAAGGGTGAAAAGGCAGCCAACTCAATGGGAAAAAATATTTGGAAATCACATATCTGATAAGGGTTTAATATCCAGGATATATAAAGAGATGTTACAACTCAACAATAAAAAGACAAATGACCCAATTAAAAAATGGGCAAAGACTTGAATAGACATTTTTCCAAAGAAGAAATACAAATGGCCAAAAACACATGAAGAAATGCTCAACATCACTCATGATTAGGGAAATGCAAATCAAAACTACAATGAGATAAAATTTCACACCTATCAGAATGGCCACTATTAAAAAGACAGAGAACTACAAGTGCTGGAGAGGATGTGGAGAGACAGGAACACTTCTTCACTGTTGGTGGGAATGCAGAATGGTACAGCCACTGAGGAGGACTGTTTGGCAGTTCCTAAAGAAGTTGAATATAGACTTGCCACGTGACCCTGCAATACCACTACTGGGTATATACCCAGAAGAACTGAGAGCAGTGACACGAACAGACATCTGCACACCGATGTTCATAGCGACATTATTCACCATTGCCAAAAGTTGGAAGCAACCCAGGTGTCCATCAACAGACGAATGGATAAACAAACTGTGTTCTATTCACAGGATGGAATATTATGCAGCTGTAAGAAGAAATGAAGTTGTAAAGCATATGGCGACATGGATGAATCTGGAGGACATTATGCTGAGTGAAGTAAGCCAGACACAAAAGGACAAATACTGTATGAATGTGTTACTATGAACCAAATATATTGTGTAACATATTGATTCAAAAAAAAAATTTATATGTATCCATTACATTTAATTGAGAAATGTATATATTTATTCATCTGTGTTTACTTTTTAGTTTTTAATTGTTTATATTTTCAATTATTAAATGTACAAAATAAAGTAAAAAAAAAAAAGATTTTTAAAATTTATTTATTTCTCTCTACACCCTCCTCCCCTTTGTGTGTGCTCGCACTCTGCTCTCTGTGTCCATTTGTTGTGTGCTTGTCTTCTTTTTAGGAAGCACCAGGGACTGAACCCGGGACCTCCCATGTGGGAGGAAGGTGCCTAATCCCTTGAGCCACCTCCACTCCCTGCTTGTTGTGTTTCTCGTTGTGCTTCCTCGTTGTGTCATCTTGTTGCATCAGCTCGCCAGAATAGCCCGTCATGTTAGCTTGCTGTCTTGCTCTTTAGGAGGCACCAGGAACCAAACCCGGGACCTCCCATATGGTAGGCGGGCACCCAATTGCTTGAGCCACATCCTTTTCCCTAGTTAGGTCTTTAGATCAACAGAAATTGGACTTGATAAGCTGTACTTGCAGAATCCAGCTTGAACCTGATTTAGATGACAGGATCCTGGACTTGCGCCTGCTGCTGTTCTATATGAGACCTTTAGAAGTGGAGGGGGTGTGTGTATGTTGCATGTTAGATGAATGTAGATAATTTGCTTCAAGAATATTGACTGTGTTAAAATATGACCACAAATTCCGTAACATTCTTCCAGTCAAGAGGGGGCAATCTGTGTTTCCTTTCCTTCAACCTAGATGGGCCTTCCTGACTCCTTTGATGAATAGAATGCAGCAGAAGTGACACTGTGTGACTTCTAAGGTTAGGTTAGGAAGGAAAGGCCTTGCAGCTTCTGCCAGTTACTCTCAGGACTCATACTCTGGGAGCCTTTAGCTACCCTGAAGGTACCAGTAGAAAGACTCATAGAGAAGAAAAGGTGTCCAAGGAGTCCCAGCTCTTCCAGCGCTCGGCTGTCTGAGTCTTCCCAGCCCCAGTGCCAGACATATGAATGAAGAAGGCTTTGCGATCCCTCAAGCCACGGCCACAACGTTGCCACTTAACGAGAGACCTAAAGCAAAAGCTGCCTGGCTGAGCCCAGTCAATCCTCCGATTCATGAGCAAAAGAAATGATTGTTATTGTTTTAAGCCACTGTTTTGAGTGGCTCTTTATACAGCAATGAATAACCAGAGCACACTATGCAAAGCACTGGTGAAAGAAATTGAAAACAGGGATTCAAACAGATAAATACCAGTGTTCATGGCAGAATTATTCACAATAGCCAAAAGGTAGAAACAACCCAAGTGTCCATCAACAAATGGCAAAATGTGGCATAGCCATACAATGGGATGTTATTACTCCGTCATAAAAAGGGATGAACTTCTGATACATGCTACAGCCTGGATGAACCTTGGAAATATTAGCTGAGTGAAATAAGCAAGGCACATGAGGACAAATACTGCATGATTTCACTTATATGAAATATCTGTGCAGTAGATTGAGTTATGTACTCTGTACTCCATAAAAAACATGTTCTTAATTCTCACTCTTGTGAATGTGGACCCATTGTCAATGGACCTCTTGAAGACGTTACTGTTAGTTAAGACATGGCCCACTTGAATGAGAGTGGGCTTTAAACCAGATTACTAGAGACCTTATAAAGAGGACTTAGAAATCACAGAAGCCTGAAAAGGAGAGGGTATTGCCATGTGATGACCAGAAGTGGAGATATAAGCCAAGAAACCACAAGGGTTGCTGGCAGCCAGAACCAGAATGTATGGACTCTGGGAGAAAGCAAGCTTTGTGGGCATCTCGATTTTGGACTCCTTCTAACCTCAAAACCATGAGCCAATAAATGCTTGTTGTTTAAGCCAAAACCAGTTCGTGGTATTTGTGATAATAGCTCAGGCAAACCAAGACGATCTAGAAATAGCAAATTCATAGAGACAAAAAGTAGATTGGCGTTTACCAGGGGTTGGGGGAGGAGGGAAAGGGAAGTTGTTGTTTGGTGGGTGTAAAGTGTAAATTTTGGAAATTTTAAAATAAAATTAAAAAATAAAATAAAATAACCAACAGTCCTTGGAGTTGGAAAGATGAAGGCTTACTTGTCTCACTTTGCAATCAATAAAACTGAAAGGCTGCTCATACCACGGTCTCACACAAACACCTCCCCCCATACATACAAACCCCAAACAAACAAAGCATTGGTGATGCAGTATTTTTTGAGAGCACCCCACTATGCACTCCAGCATTTTCTTTCAATCTTCCGACAACAGTACTACAAGTTTTAATGCTGGTGCATTCTTGATGTCACCAGAAAGTATCAAAGAAAGGTTCCCAGACAACAACCAGGATCCATGGTCCTTGTCAAATGGTCCTGCTACAATTTGTTGACTGCAATGTTGAGAAGGTGCAGTGGTCCACTCAGGCCACCAGGACAACCACCCAAGCTCGCCCATCCGCAGGCCATGTCCATTACATCACAACTGCTGTCTGGCCCACAGTGATAATGGGATGCCATGATTTTAAGATGCACCCCAATTTCATCAACATGAAAACGTGCATCTCAGAATGATGATCTCAGTTGTGGGATCCTAGTGTCTGTCTGTGCTGAGGGGTGAGTCCTGAGCCCACTTCTTGGCAGTGGTAGACTCCAGAAAGCGGGGGTCTGTCAGCTCAGAGGCATGTTAATGCATCTACTCTATATCAGGAAATGGACATGGGGTAGTAGGTCAGAGACTGGGAAAAAGAAGCGAGAGCCAGAATGGAGAAAGGAGGTGCGAGGAAATGGCTCAGCTAATGCAGTGCCAGGACCTTGTGAAAAGTGACGTCAGAAATGCCTTGGTTGCTCGAGTGAAAAAATAAAATTAAACATTGCATCTGGGAGTGGGGCTGCTCCAGCTGAGAAACAGTGTCAGCTTCACTGAAAGACTGCTGCACGCCCTCAGCCCCAGGGAGGCCAGGAACCACTACGGGTGCCTGTCAGGCTCTGCTGGGGCTGGCTTCTCTCCTGACAGGGGGATTGAACATGTCAGGTGGCTCTATGTGATAACAGGTGTCCGTGCTCTAACTCTTGGTGAAATCCTGTTCTCCCAGCAGGGAGGCCTTGTTTATCCCAGGCCTCCTGTGCTCTTTGGAGGAAGCTGATGGCGACAGAGAATGAGGGAGTTTTGGGAAAGCAGCAAAGACGGGCTGTGATTTTAAAAAAAAACTGTTTTGTATTTGTAGCTGCAGAATGCTTTGGTCAAATGAACTCTCTTCAAACTCTGAAATGCAAAGCAAATCTTTAAAGGAGCTCCTTAGTACCAGAACTTTGAATAGCATTTTGGCAATATCTAGTAAAGCTAAGTAAACATGGGCATGGCCTATGACCCAGCAATTCCCCTCATAGGTGTATACAGGAGAACACTTCTTCTCAAACGTCAATGGGCAGGGGAAGGAACTGGGGATCTTGTTCATATGCAGATTCTGATTCAGTAGGTCATAGAAGGGGCCTGAGATTCTGCATTTCTATCCAGCTCCCTGGTAAGGCTGATGCTGCTGGCCCTGAGACCACACTTTGAGTAGCAAGGCCCTAGAGAACTGTTTTCCAAACTTTAAAACATTTTGTTTGGCTGTGACTGCCAATAAGAAATACATTCTACATCGAGAGCCAGCACATACTTATCTATAATTGAAACAAAGGTTTTATGAATCTGAGCCTACCAATACCATGGTGTGCTTTAATGCTTTCTCTTCTCTTTTCTAAGAAGAGAACCACAGACCCTCTGAAATAATTTCATTTTTCTCTAGTGGGTCTCAAGCTTGACTTTGAGAAACAGATCCCTAGAGAAATTCTCACAAGTGCAAACCAGGAGACAGGAAGGTTCACTGATGAACTGTTTGTAATAGCAAAAAAATTGGAAAAAACAAAACAAAAGCCAACAGGCTGAAATGTCTATCCACAGGAGAATGCATCAACTCATTTATGATGTCAGCACACAGTGGAGCAGCAGAACGAATGCATTCGAACCACATGAATCAACATACATCTCAAAAACAAGGTTGAGTTAAAAAACAAGTTGCAGAACAATGTGTATGTACCATAGGATACCTATATACAGTTTAGGAACAGGCAAAGAATTCTAATTGTGAGTTAGGAATTTATCCTTATGTAGTGAGGGTGAAAATGATTAACCCCCAATTCAGGAGAGCAGCTGCCTCCTGGGGTGGAGAGGAAACGGGGATGGGGGTGTTTTGGGGGCTCATATTGAGTATATGTAAAACTTCGTTTCCCAGAATGTTTGATGACTTCATGAGGCTCATTGTATCACTGCCTATCCTGTTTTAGAGGCTTAAGGCATTTCGTAATAATTTGAAAAAGAAAGAAAGAAAGAAAAGGAGTTGGTTCTTAGGTTGAAAGCTCTAGGGGATTGTATTCGTTTCCTAGGGCTGCCTTAACAATTTACTACAAATGTGGTGACTCAAGACAGCAGACGTTTTTTCCTCTCACAGTTCTGAAGGCTAGAAGTCTGAAAGCCAGGTGTCGGCAGGGTTGGCTCCTTCTGGAGGCTCCGGGAAAATCTGTTCAATGCCTCTCTCCTAGCTGCTGGGTGGCTGCTAGCAACCTTCAAATATTGCATGTGACAAACATATTTTAAAAAAATTTGTTGTTTATACTGGGCATCTTAAAAAATTTTTTTTTAAAAAACTGAACCTTGCAACCCTATCTAGGTGGCAAAACTATTCCTGGTTTAAAGCTGCTGGTTGAGAACCACTGTTACAAATTCCTAGTCTTCAAGGGCTTCCTCTGTGCCCACTACTTTGCCTAGCCCTGTCTAAGAGTTTACCCTTAGAGTTTACCCTGTCTAAGAGTTTACCCTTCACAGCCCTGGAAGAGAGGTGCTATAACTACCTCCAGTACATGACTAGAAGGGTTAGGTTTTGAATCTAGATTTATGTCTTCATAGATGCTGTGAGTTGAGTAGGAGGGGTACAGCCTTATATGCTTAGGGGAAAATGGTTCTGGCGCCTAAGACCATCCAGGTGAGAGGTGCTGGGTTGGAGAGAATGAGAACCTTCAAGGGGCAGAGCTGGGATTCCCCCCAGGGACTGCTGGACTCAAGTCCGTGTTTTGAAATCACAGTTCTCTGCCCAACAATACCTCTTTAAGGCTCAGTTGCTCCTCTCTCTAATGGGAATAACAGTACTTGGCTCTAAGGGTTCTTCTTAGGATGAAATGAATTAGTGTGTATAAAGCACTGAGCAGGGGGCCTGGCAGAGAGTAACTTGGAGCTGTTACGGTTATTAAGGGGGATGGTAAGGAATGAAGTTGGGATTCCCCCGTACCCCTAGGCTATGGGTATTTAGCAGGGATCGGGAATCATTCATCATTGTCGCTTCACTTTACAACTGATGTGCCGGGCACCGTTCTAGGCCCCTGGAATACAGCTGCAATGAAGACACCGTCCCTTTCCTCAGAGTCTAGCATTGCCCCATCCAGCTGGCAGCCCACAGACAGCCCTCGAGACACGCCTGCTGAATGAATGACTGAATTATGAATGGAGAAAACCAGTGAGTTCTGCTTTCCCAACAGAGGTGTGGCTTCAGCTGTGAGACTTGCCAAAGCTTGTCTTGGGAAAATGGATTAGCATTGTCTTCCAATAAGGGCGATTTCATCCGTCTGAAGGCTTAATTAACTAATATTTATAAAGTGCTCCCTAAGCTACAGACAAAAAGCAAGTAAAAATACTTTGCATTATTTGTATTAATAATCTACTGTCCCCCTGCACCAGGCCTCTCAGGTGTGTTTCTTGAAACAGGATGAGGTAGCACCAGTTTTAGGTAATTAAGTCCTAGATAAAGATGATCTTCTCTTTGGGGCCCAAACAAGCCCTTTCTCCTCCTTGCTGAGTGTTTTTGTTTCATAACTGCTAAGGAAAAATACCATACAACGGGTTGGCTTAATAACAGGAATTTATTGGCTCACAGGTTCAGACACTTGCTTTCTCCGGAGGTCAGTATCTTCTGGGGCTTCCTTGGCTTTTCCGTCACATGGCAGTGCACATGGCGGTGTCTTCTTTCTCTTCCAGGTTCCATTAACTTCCCGCTTCAGGCTGCTCCCCCTGGCTTCTCTGTGTGTCCAATTTCCTTTGCTTATAGGAACTTCAGCCATATTGGATTAAGGCCCATCCTCATTCAGTTTGGGCACAGCTTAACCAACATCTTCAAAGGTCCTATTTACAGATAGATTCATACCCGCAGGACAAGGGGTTGGGACCAGAACAAGCCTTTTGTAGGGGACACGGCTCAATCCCCAACACTGGGCCTCTCCACTTTCCTCCTACTGAGGTGAGCTGCCTTGTTTTAGGAACATCTGCTGTTGAGACAGTAACTTTCTCTCTTTGGATATATCACATAGGCCAGGTATTTCCAGGAAAATCTTCCTGGGGCCTCATCCAGGCCTATGAAAAAGTTAGAAGGGCCACACGTGTATTTACATAATCAGATGTCAAATTGCATATAATTTGCATATCCCCATGAAGTTATTATATCTTGGTTTTCAAAAGCTTTGTCCTTTTTATTTATATAGACATAGAAGGAGAAAAGAACTCAGAACATATTAGGGGTGGGAGGGAGGGGACATTTGCTGAGCAGCAAATAAGTGCTGGGCACCATGCCAAATGCTTTTCAAATGTAACTTCATTTAATTCATTGGTTCTCAATCTTGTCTGCACATTGGAATCCCCTGGGCAACTAAAAATATTGATGTAATTGGTCCGGGGGTGGCCTTGGAATCAGGATCTTTAAAAAGCTCCCCAGAATCTTTAAAAAATTCTAAGCTGCAGTAAAGATGGAGAACTACATATTTAATCTTCATAACAATCCCACAAAGTGGTGCTCCACGTTATAGGTATGGAAACTAAGGTTTGGAGAGTTAGAGGAAGAACATTAATCATAATATTATTATAATTAATGTCAATGAAACTTGAAGACATTATGTTGAGTGAAATAAGATAAACACAAAAGAATAAATATTGTATGATCTCACTGATAGGAAATAATTAGAATAAGCAAATTCATAGTCAGGAACTAGAATACAGGTTACCAGGGGCCAGAGTAGCAGAAGAGAATGGAGAGTTAATGCATAATTGGTACAGGATTTCTATTTGGGGTGATGAAAAAGTTTTGTTAATGAAGTGTGATGGTAGCATAACACCGTGAATGTAATTAAAAGCACTAAATTTTATATTTTATTGTTTAAAAGGGGAAATTTTAGGTTGTATATATGTTACTAGAATTAAAATTAAAAAAAAAACATACGGGGAAGTGGATGTGGCTCAAGCAGTTGGGCACCCACCTACCACATGAGAGGTCCCAGGTTTGGTTCCCGGTGCCTCCTAAAGAAGATGAGCAAGACAGCGAGTTGACCATGATGGGCTGGTGCGGTGACCTGATGCAAAGAGATGACACAATGAAGAGACAACAAGGAAACACAATGAGAGACAAAACAAGCAGGGAGCGGAGGTGGCTCAAGCGATTAGGTGCCTCTCTCCCACATAGGAGGTCCTGGGTTTGATTCGGTTTATTTAAATAAAATGAACCTTTAAAAACAAAACAAAACAAAACATAGGACTGTACAATACAGGGAATCCTAATGTAAACTATGGACAATTAATAGTACAAATATAATACTCTTTCATCAATTAACAAAGTTATCACACTAATGCAAAGTGTTAATTAAAGGAGGGGTATTTGGGAACTCTGGGTTTTCTGCATGACTTTTCTGTGAAACTACACCTTCTCTAATAAAAAAATTATATTAAAAATCGTCAATAGCTGATCATTTTGGCACTTATGTGCCAGACTCTGCTAAGCACAATTAATGTGTTTTTGCATTTAATTCTTGCAATAACTCTTTAAGGCAGGGATTATTATCCGCCTTTCATAGGTGAATGAACTGAGGCTCAGAGAGTGTGCAATCTGCCCAAGGGCCCCAAACTAGCAAGAGATCAACAACATGGGAGTGAATATTGTGCTTGGATTAGGGTTGGACTGTATCGGGTCGTGAATTTTGGTTCAGTCCTCAGGTTTTTTCAGGATCCAGTCTGTATGTTCCTTGAAGACCCTATCTTTGTCCTTTCCAGCTTTCCTCTGCATTTAGCATATGCTGTGCTCTTAAAAGACACCGGAAGATGCTAAGTCCTGGAATGGAGCCACCAGGGCCACGGGAGCGTGCTTCCCAGGCCGTAAGGAGCTGTACTTGGCCCCGCCCCAACCAAGATGGTGGCGGGAGGCGCGTCAGATGCTTTGAACAACCAGCAAGAACTGGCAGAAACCGCGTTCTCAAAGCTTCAGGAAACGGTTAAAGGACTGCAGTAACAGGGTAAGCTCCGAATCAAGGAGAAGGCCCCCTAAAAGACACCTTGTGGTGCCCCATCCCCAGGTCCCAGTTCCGGCGGGAGCAGAGTAACCCGCCTGCACGTCCTGGAAGCCGTGCGTCGGGCCCAGTGTGCCTGGTGGTGGCCCCAGAACTAGCCGTGTGCGTAAAGGCAGCTCCCAGAGCTCCGCTGCAGGGGGCTGCCGGCGCGAGGGAGTGCTGGCTGTAGGACAGACAGCGTGCAGTGCCCAGGACCAGGAGGAAGCTCTTTCTTAGGGAAGAGGGGACATAGGTATCTGTATAAATGGGGGAATTGCTGGGGCCCAAGTCACAAAAAGGACCAGGGGGACACCCGGCGCTTTGGCCTGGAGCTATTCTCTGTACTCGTATGTGTAAGCTCTGAAGAGAGAGCTGGCACAGTTTCTACAAAAGATCACAGAGCATACAAAGAAATAGGATGGCCCAGGCGAAGGAGAAGATTAAACATTAGAAACCATCAGTGAGGAGGACCAGACCAGGGACCTACCAGGCAAAAGCTTAAAGAAAATGGCCCTAAATATGCTCAAAATGCTAAAGGAAAGAATGGACAAAGAACTAAAGGAGCAATGACTTTTCAACTAGTGGGGCCTCCCTATCTCCTGCCCTCTATTTTTTCCTAGCTCCCTCCATCCCTCCCTCTCTCTTTCCAATATATTTTTTTAAAGATTTATTTTATTTATTTTTTTCTCCCCCCCCCCTTTGTTTGTGCTCACTGTCTGCTCTCTGTTTGTTGTGTGCTGGTTTTTTTTTCAGGAGGCACCGGACACCGAACCCAGGACCTCCCATATGGCAAGGAGGAGCCCAATGGCTTGAGCCACATCCACTTTCCTCCAATATTCCTCTGCTCCCACTTGTATCTCTCATTCTGTTTCCTTGTTGTGTCTCTTTGTTGCATCATCTCGTTGGGTCATCTGTCGCATCATCTCGTTGCATCAGCTCACCATGCCAGCCTATCTCGTCTGCTTGCTGTCTTGCTCATCTTCTTTTAGGAGGCACCGGGAACCAAACCTGGGACCTCCCATGTGGTAGGCGGGTGCCCAACTGCTTGAACCACATTCACTTCCCTCCAATATTTTTTTGAGCTCTGTGCCAGGTACACAGTTGTTAATGTAATATCTATCATTTACCAGCCAATTACTGGAGCTTTGAATTAATCTGTAGAATTTGGTCTGTGCTTTTTCCCTCTGTCAAAGGAACTGAAAGCAGTATGAGGAAATAGTTGCAGCACATCAAAGACAAGAATGGGGACTAGATTATATTTTGAGTTTTGTTTGTTTGTTTCCATCTGGGAGGTGGAAAGAAGAGGGAATTTTATTATATTTATCCAGCCAAAAGTGCTCCCGAATAATGAGTAGTTTGGTGTCGTGCCGTTTGAATGTAAACTCATTCATTCACTACTTGTTGAACTCCAGTGATGTGCCTGGAACTGTTCTAGATGATGTAGATACATTAATAAATGAGGCAAAGCCCTGATATCCATGGAGACCTGGATGACAAGTGGAAGTAAGTCATATGCAGCTCTGGGGGTGGGTTCTGGGCAGAGGGAACAGCAGTAGAACCCCAGAGTGGGCATGAACTTGGTGGGTTTAAGGAGCAGTAGGGCAGGTCTCCTAGTGGGATGAGTGGTGGCAGGGCCAGATCATACGATGCCCGGTAGTCACGATAAGGCATTCTACCATTCCTCTGAGAAAGGAAACCATTGGATGGTTTCAAGTGAAGTGCCTTGGTTCAACTTAGATTTTGGAAGGATCACTCTGGCTGCTGATGGGAGAACAGACTGTAGAGGGCAGGTGTGGAAGCCTGGAGGTGAGTCAGGAAGTGTTGAAACAATCCAGGTGAGAGATGACGATGGTTTGAACCAGGAATGGAGCTAATTAGAAGTGGTTGCATTTGGCAACTATTTTGAAAGTTGTA
>JAQZBX010032861.1:0-25661 GCA_029593785.1 Cabassous unicinctus | reverse complement strand
TTGTACCTTACGTTAAAATTAACTCAAGATGGTTCATGGAATTAAATGTAAAACATAAAAATATAAAACTTTTAGGAAAAAAAACAGGAGAAAATCTTCAGGATCTAAAGAGTTTTTAAAACTTGACAACAAAATCACAATCAATCTAAAGAAAAATTGACAAACTGGACTTCATGAACATTAAAAATTTTGTTTTGCAAAATCCCCTGCAGAGGATTACTAGATAAGCTACAGAGTGGGAGAAAATATTTTCACACCATATGTCTGACAAAGAACTGGTATCTATATATATACCATTATCAAAACTCTCAACAGTAAGAGAAACAAACAATCTATTCAGAAAATGGGCAAAAGTTATGAAAAGACATCTCATCTCACTGAAGAGGAAATATGGATGGCGAATAAGCACATGAAAAGATACTCAACATGATTTGTCACTAGGCAAATGCAAATTGAAATTACACGATATCTCTACACACTTATAAGAAAGGTTAAAACATAAAATAGTTACAGTTCCAAATGCTGAAAAGGATGTGGAGAAACTGGATAACTTATATATTGCTAGTAGGAATGTAAAATGACGCATTCACTTTAGAAAATAGTTTGGAATTTTCTTTTTAAAACTAAACATGCACTTACCATACATCCCAACAATTGCAATCTTGGGTTTTTATTCCAGAGAAATGAAGACCTTCATTCATACACAAACTTGTACATGAATATTTACAGCAACTTTATTTGTAACAGACAAAAATTGGGAACACTCAGATATCCTTCAATAAGTGAAAAGATTAAACAGATTGTGGTACATTCATACCATTGAATACTCAACAATAATAGTATTGTTGAACTAGTGATACTATTATTGTCTTAGTTTGCTTATAGCCCCTTAAAGCAATATACCAGAAATGGGTTGGCTTTTAAAATGGGGATTTATTAATTTATAAGATTACAGTTCTGAGGCTGAGAATCAAGGCGTCAGGAACAGCTCTCTCCCTGAAGACCAGCTGGTGGCAATCCTGGACTCCTGTCACATGGCAGGGCACAATGGTGGAGTCTTCTGTCTCTCCCTTCTCCTCCAGGTCTTGTTGCTTTCAGCTTCTAGCTTTCTCTCTGCTCCTGTGGCTTTCTGTCTCCCAGTTTCCGTTAATTTCAGCTTCTGTCTTCAGGACTTTCTCTCTCAGCTAATGTGGCTCCCTCTCTCCATATTCATCCAATTTATCAAGGACTCCAGTAAGAGGATTACAAGCCACACTGAGCCATGCCCTGTTGAAGTAATCTAATCAAAGGAAGTTTCCACCTACAAAAGGTTTACATCCACAAGAATGGATTAGCTGTAAGAACATGATCTTTTCTGGTGTCCACAAAAGCCTCAAACTACCACATTAACACTATCATTAATACTACTGATTCTCCAGAAAATCAGACTGAGTAATAACAGCCAACCCCAAAAGATCACATACTCTGTGATTCCACTGGTAAAACATTCTTGAACTGGTAAAATTATAGAAATGAAGAACAGATTATTGGCTGCCAATGGTCTGAAATGGGAGGTGGTGGGTGGGAAGCAATAAATGAGTAACTTGAGGGATCCTTGTGGTAATGAACTGTTCAATATCTTTACTAAATCTATGCCAATAGACTGGCTGTTATAATTGAACTATAGTTGTGCAGGATAGAGGAAAACTGACTGAAGAGCACAGAGATCTCTCTGTATCATCTTTTATAACTGCATGTACATCTACAATTATTTCAAAGTAAAAGGTTTTATTAAAAATACTCATTTTAAAATTCTGAGAGTTTCCTATAAATCTTAGTAAATGAAATGCAACCATTTTTCCTCTAAAATGCTTTTAATTCTTTCAATTTTAGATGGTATGTTCAGATGCTAAAAAACTTTTTTTTTTTTTACCATAGAAAGACGTATCAGCTCATTAGGCAACCATTAGACTAGTGGATTCATTGTGCAGACATCAATATGGGCAGCCAGCTGCAAACCCGGTGTCCCAAGGCTCTAAAGTGCCACTAGCATTTCCTGGGCTCACTCACTGTAAGCACATTGCTTCTTCCTTTGGCTCACTGCCAACCCAGAGCATCACAGATTGGTATTGTTTCCTGTATTGAATCAAGGACTCTAATCCATTTATGGTTTGCCGAAGAGAAAGTTCTCATTTAAGATAAATCAGCTATTCCTTCTACTCCTGAAAAAAATGGAATTAGGTACAGAAAGAATTTATCTTTGTGAGATATTCTAAAAGATGGAAATCTTTGCTTAGCATACAGTAAGCACTCAATAGTTGCTAGTCTTCTTTTCTTTCAATAAAAGGGATAGTTGAATAGCATCCTCTGTAAAATTCTTAAAAATAACACAGATTCCAAGTTTCCTGAAATTATTTATTGCATCATATTTATTGTCTAAAGGAACTGTTAATATCACTCCTAGCACTCTCAGATTAAGGTAAAATTAGCGACTTCATTTTAGATTCACATCTTTTCATTTGACCTTTAAGGAATATAGGAACATATAAATCTATGTAATTCATCATGGAGGTAAAAATAAGGCCACAGTCCTTTTCCTCTTTCCCTTTTCAAAGTGTAATATGGGCTTCAATTTCCTAGAATGTAAAACTAGATTTTGGTGACTTTATCAGACATCTCTTATATACCATGTCATAGCCTATTTTTCCTACCTGAATCTTATGCCAGTTACCTGCTTGTGTGAGCTCTGATTAACTTCATGCAGATGTAACTACTTGATGCCTTGCTTCATGCCCATATTTCTTCCTTCTCACTTTTCACCAATGGGTTTCCAACTGATCCTGGTGCTACTCAGAGGCCACACATTTGTAATATGGAAGAGACAAGGAGTTAATAACCTCCAGGGAAATTTTTGACCAATGGGAAATGGAATACGGTGGGTAAATTTTTCCCTCTTTCTCCCCCTGTGCAGACAGTCCTGAGATATAATTTATATCATTTCATGGAAAACTGTCAGAAGGGATTGAAGAATCAATTATATTTGGTGGCCAGTCTGGTAGTTTATTTCATATTGTCACTTCCTACGTCCCCATTTCATTCTTTTCCTCTCGTTATAGGTTCCTGGGTTATTCTTCCTAGTAAAGTAATTGCACATAAGCCTTTTTCCCAATCCCTGCTCTCTGGGGAACTCAGGCTAACACAGTCAGTAAGAGAAGCAATGATAAAAAGCCTCAGGACTAGATCACTCACCTGTCAGATTTTAATAATCCCTATTGGTTGTGGCATCACAATTATTAAGGCTTTCACCTGAGATCAATTGGGATAATGTACATGTGGAAGTTCTAATATATGGATGTGCAGTGGATGTGTATGAACTAAATGGGGGCAATAATATGTTTTAGGATTTTAGAGTAGACTAGCTTCTGTTGACTGCCTTGGAATACCCAATCAAAAAAAAAAAAAAAAAGTTCCAGAATGCCAACTGCCACCTAAAGGCAAACTATGGAAGTCTGAAGGTCTTTGACAGCAATGCACAAAATACACTTGTTCCCCTTATTACTCTCCCATGTCACTCCTTGTTGCCTTTAGGCTAGCATTCAAGGTCAGGTTTCTAGCAGAGTCCAAATGGGTAAGTACTTTTTGCTAACAGAGGAAATAACTCACACAATGATGGCATTGCAGAAACTGCCTAGTTTGTACTGCCAGGGACCAGAAGCAGATGTAGGAGTGGCTCTTGTGGGTTAGGAAATAGGGATAGACTATAAGTGGGATATGGAATAATTTATTTACATGGAGCAATCACCCATGACTAGGATTCAGTGTTCTGGCAAGGGCATACTAAGTGCCTAATATCCAGCTGCAATGGTTTCGTGAAGCTTCAGTATGATGATGGCCAATAACAATGAAAGACGTTCTTAAAATAATAGAGAGTGGCCAGTAGGTTCAGGGGAGGTGGGAATGTTAAAATGAATTTACTGTGTTAGACCTCAGAACCCACTGCCTATGTTCCCCAGTAGGCCCATTGATACTCTCATTACTAAGGCAATAGGGAATGTTTTAATGATAAGGACATTAGCATTTTTGAAAAGTTTGATAGTTGCTGTCCTTTGTAGACAGAGTCAACAGTGGGAGATGCTGCCTTGGGACTGGGCTTCCTAATAACAATGGGGACAAGAGGATTCTGGAATTGTAGAGGTCAGGTGGCTGCATATAACTGTTAGAGGTATGGGGGGCATAATTACCATAATAAGCAACAAAGGCTGAGTGGCAATGAGGACACCTTGACCCGCAGGCATCTGTAGCAATGAATAATTTTGGTATTCTTAAGAGTGAGTGAATTAGCCAACAAATCCGGGTGTTGCCAGACTTGTATAATAATAATAATAATTTTTAAAAATCAAAAGCTGGTAAGCAGAAGGCTGGTGTCAGCTGCCAGAATGGAAACTGAAATATTGCATCCAGATTTCAGATCTAAGTTTTCCATACACAAAGCCTACTGATTGAAGTGGAGGCCAGGAGTCTTTGAGGAAGTGCTCTACATATCGTAAATATTCCCTCAATTCTTTCCCAGTGTAACCTGTGGCCATTTGTCGCAATGAATGTGCTCTGGGGAATAAAGAATACTCACAATTTTGAGGACTAATAGATAAAGGGTTGTGGTGGTTTTAAACTGTATGGATCCTGGAAAAGTATGTTCTTAAAGTTAATACATTTCTGTGGGTATGGACCCATTGTAAGTAGGATCTTGTGATGAGGCTACTTCATTAAGGTGTGACCCACTTCTTACAGGATGGGTATCGATGCTCTTTCTGGAGTCCTTTATAAGAGAATGAAATCCAGACAAATAGAGAGAAAGCCACAGAAGCAAGAAGCTGAAAGCAATGAAACCCAGAAGAGAAGGAAGAGACCAGCAGATGCCACCATGTGCCTTGCCACATGGCAGAAGACTCAAGGATCACCAGCAGCCAGTCTTCGGGAAGAAAGCATCTCCTTGATGATGCCTTGATTTGGACATTTTTCTCAGCCTTGAAACTGTAAGCTAATAAATTCTCATTGCTAAAATGCCAAATCAATACTCAAGGTACTTTCACATTCATTCACAGACATGTAGAGAACAGCAAAAAATGTGAGTTGCCCAGCGTGCATATTCCCAGCTGAGGCTGAATGAGGTGAAGCTCCATCTTATTTTTCAGCTTTCATACTCTAAGTAAGCATCCTTTTCATGGTATATTTAGTGACATATTTTTCACATTTTTGTGCTTTTTTAAAATGATTTCATGGTTTAAGATGGCCCTCAAGTACAGTGCTGAAGTGTTGTCTAATGTTCCCACAAGCAATAAGGCTGTGATAAGAAAATAAAGGTATAATATATGTGTTAAATAAGCATCATTTAGGCACAAGTTAACATTCTATTGGCTATGAGTTCAATGTTAATAAATCAACAATAGATAGATTATAGATAGATAGATAGATAGATAGATAGATAGATAGATAGATAGATATAGATAGATATTAAATTAGATGTCAAACAGAAACACTCATAAAACAAGGTCATGTACTGATAAGTTGAAGAAAATGCTGTGACCAGACGCTCGCAGAAACCTAATGGTTCAGTATGTGCTAATATAGCATTCACAGTAAATATATAGAACATTTCTGTGCATGACAAAATTTATATATATACACCCTATATACATATACACACATATACACACATATGTATACATACATATACACACATATTGGAATTATAATTTTGTTTGATTTCCTCTGACTAAAATGTTAATTTTTTCTAAATTACCACTACATTTATTAGTTTATTAATAAATATAACTAAATTACAAATTATGATAAACTGTGAGGCATAAAATAAATTTTTATTGAGAATGCATATTCTAATGCAATAAATTTATAATCAAGCATTTCATATACTTTAAAATAAGATAAATGAATATAATGCTAAAAATCTAATTGTCGTGAGAGATGGAATTTTTAATAGGAGATGAAAGTATTAAACATTGCATATGAAGAAATAACATGAATATTGGCTATAATTGAAACAATTATTTAATAAAAGAAATTTCAGATATCTTAATGAATAAGACACATCCAATCTGAAAAAAAAAATAACAATAATAAGTTTTATCCATGGATTTTGTCCAGTATGTCTTGAAACTGTTGGTATTCCTAGAAAACTCCAGAAATATTTAAAAGATTCAGTATCACTAATCCATTCAGGTCTTCAAAGGTGCTTTTCTTTTCAATTACTGGCATTTTCTAATTAGCATTAATAATTGCTTATATTTACTAGGTGAAAAAATGACTTCAGTGGTCATTATTTCCTACTAAGATTTTTTGCTTTGCTTTCACAGGATTGTCCCTCAAGAGCATGTCATTCATTGACAAAGGTCAAAGGATCGAATAGGCAGTCTTTAAAGCAAATTCTCGTTTCTTATCTGTATTAGTTTTATATTACTGCTATAACAAGTCAGAACCAACTTCGTGATTTCAAACAATACACATTATTATTTCAATTTCCATGGGCTGCATGTCCAGTGGGCTCTGCTGTCTCTGCTTAGAGTTTCCCAAGGCCAAAATCAAGGTATAGGCAGGATTATGTACCTTTCTGTAAGTTCTAAGAGAATGTCTGTTTCCCTCATTCAGGTTGTTGGCAGAATTAAGTTTTATGTTGTTGTAAGAAAGAGGTCCAGTTTCCTTGCTGGCTGTCAGTGGAGAGTTGTGTCCAGTCTCCTGAGGCCACCTACATTCCCTGGCTTGTGACCCCCTTCATCCCAGAACAAGCAATGACAGGCAGACTCCCTCTCATGCTTCTTTGTTCATTGCATCTCTCAGATCCTTCTACCTTCTCCTTCCACTTTTAACAGCACATGTTATTACCTTGGGGCCACAGAGATTATCAAAGATAATCTCCCTATTTTAAGGTTTTTAGCCTTATTTCATCTGCAAAGTCCTTTTTACCAATTAATGTTAACATACACAGGTGTAGCATTACAGGACAAAGATCATGGAGACAAAAATCTACCACATACCCCCAACATCACTCTACCATCCAAATTCTAGAACCTTGTTTGACTCTTTGAAAAATAACAAGCAATTTACCAGATGAATTTATTTTGAGTTGGAGTATATTACTGAGAATTGCAAATTTAATTCTCTTAAAATGAGCCCTGGAAAGTCTTCATCTACTCTCTAGTATTTAAGTACTCCCTTCTTATAACTCCTCCCCCATTATTATTTTTCAAATAATATTATTTGAAAGCATTATTACTTTTAAAAGCACTCATTCAAACAAGCGGGGAGGATAATCTGTCAGGACAAATATGTTGAAGTGGGCAGATCTAAAGCCTTCATTATATGCAAATTATGTAGATATAAACCATAATTGAAAAAGCTATCAGATCAAAAATACTGGTTGAATTCTCTGGTTAGGTTATGAAATAATTAATCTGAGTGGAAGTTGGATCACTGAATAGACGGTTTCATTGAGCTGGTTAGACAAAAACTATATTAAATTGGTCCACTGGTGGGTTTTACATTGGATATTCTAC
Source organism: Cabassous unicinctus (assembly GCA_029593785.1). Classification (NCBI taxonomy): domain Eukaryota; kingdom Metazoa; phylum Chordata; class Mammalia; order Cingulata; family Chlamyphoridae; genus Cabassous; species Cabassous unicinctus. The sequence continues at coordinate 18,114 of JAQZBX010032861.1, read as the reverse complement.
CCTCAAAATACATTAGAGGTGGGCAAAGCTCATTTGAGCTCTCAAGATATAGAATACTTTTCCAGAGAACCACGTTAGCTAAAAGAATTAGCTCTGGAGGTACTGCTTGTCCCTATTCTCACTAACCTAACCATATGGTCAAGCAAATATAGAACTCATAACATCAAGCATTAAAAGGCTAGAAAGTTATCTGTTTATTGTTCTCTGTTGCAAAATAATGATGTAATATTAACTGCCCATTTCTCAAATCATAATCCTTAGATAGCTTGTGCAGTCACTTAGTATAGTTACAGCCAGCACAGTATATACTTCTTTGACCATAAACTGGACTCATTTCTTCAGTTGCTTGTTCAAAAGAAGACAAGGTGGCATCTAGATCTGCACTGCCCAATAGAGGGGAGCCACTACCTAAATGTATAATTGAGCACTTGAAATATGGTTAGTCTAGAATGAGATTTGCTGTAAGTTTAAATTGCATACTGGATTTTAAAATCTTAGTACAAATAAAATAATGTAAAATATTTCATTAAAAACATTTTATTGATTATATATTGAGTGTTATTTTAACTAGACTTGGACAAATAAGATATATTACTGAACTTAATTTCACCAATTTCTTTTAAATACTGTAATATGGCTACTAGAAAATTCAAAATTATATGTTTGGCTCACATTATACTTCTATTGGACAGCACTAGTCTAGACCATATCAAATCTGAAAAGTACATCCAGTCATGTAAGATGTGAGCCTGGCATCTTCATCCTTGTTTTATGATGGGTGCTCAATCTTCCTAAAATTCTTTCCCCTCCTCCTCTTCTGTTTATCAGAAGCAGAGCCACAAAGCTATTTGTTCAGAAGAAAATGCTGGTCTCTCATTATCTTCCTTCCTTCAGAGAATCAGGAGCTCAATTATTATAGGTTCAAAGTTTGCATAGGGAAAGAAATAAATTTCAGTGTTACTAAACACCAAAATATTCTTTGATCAGATCTTGACCAGTGTGAGGTTTTTAATCTTGATTTTTAATCACAGTACTTCTTCTTCATAAACAAGTTGACATTTGCTCTCCTTTCATTTCCCAAGGCAAGATAACCACAAACAGAACTTTAATTTGTTTGTTTTTTTCTGTATGAGGATGAGTTGGATATGATTGGGAAAAAAAATTAAGACAGAACTGCCTATACTCTCAGCACTAAGTAGAGATAAATTCCATCTCTGATGAGCAACTACAACTTCTGGATAACTGATTCTTATACAGGAGGTCAGTCTGAAGCCTTGGCTGTAACTAGGAACACAAACAGCAGTGGGTAGAATTAGGCTGTATGCACCTGTGACTACTGGGCTACTGAGACTGGTCAAGTACAGAGGGGAAGAACTACAGCCAGGCTGGGAGAGGTACTGAGGTGAGGGGGAACAAGTCAAAACTAGTGTGTAATGGATGAAGCCAGTGGCAAGGCAATGTTAAATAGAAAATACTTGAACCTAAGAGCTATTATCTCTCTATGAGTACAGAAATATGAACAGGTCCAAATTTTGGCTCAGCCCATAGAGAAATCCATGGTAAATGAGACTGGAGACTGTTGACTGCTATGACTTTAAGCTACATACTAAGGTCCACGATTAAAGCAAGGCTTGAAATCAGAAACAGGCAAGCTGGAGGGCAAACATGAGAAAAGAAGATGAGACACAGTTATTATTTGACAGAAGACAAGTGGAAAGGTAAGTAGACAGGAAGATACAAGTAGAGGTTAAAACAAGAAGGTGAGCCAGCATCGAGAACAAAAAATAATCAACCAACCAAACAAACACAACAAAGTTATATAGAGATCAACTTGGCAATTAAGGCAGGAATATTTCCTTCAACATTCCAAGGAAATAGTTAAGTAATAAAATTGAAGGTGATGACAAAGCAAATTACCAAAAAGATATGAGGCAATATATTGATGGAGGAACCAATAATGTAAATTCTTAAGAGACAGAAACCAAGTGCAGCCAGACTGCAGAAGGGATTTGAGGGAAATGAGGCTGAAGTGGTATGTGGGGACTGAAATGGGCAGCTCCTGACAGAGAGAATAATGATAGAATTTGGGGAGGAGGATATCCTGGCTTTCAATCATTTCTCCTTTAGCTCAAACTATTCCAGGTGCTCATGCATTCCACTGACACCATTTACTGTAGTATATTATCTCAGGAGGTGGACCTGTCCGGGGCTGTGCGGTCCATGAGCTTGCTCTACCTCTGGGTGATCTATGATGGTCACAGAGAGCATCAGCAGGTGACAGGAGGAGTCGGGTGTGTTCTTGGTAAAGCTAGAATCTACAGTGGAAACAGTTTGAAGTTTTCAGTTCCTTCTATACCGTTAGTTTTCACTGTAGAAAAAAAGGAAATTTTTTTAAAGGTTTCTATTTCAAATTTGACACTATCTTAAAGAACAAATGATGTCAAAAGAAAGCATAAAAAGTGAGCCCTCAAAATAGCATTTTATGCTGGTGTCACTCCTCTCAGCGATGTAACTCTATTGCGCTCCCCACCTCCGTCCTTACTGCAATTTCAGAACTGCCATTTGAATAATGTAGTTTACACATGTAAGCAAGCCTTTACCTGGGAGGTACATTCAAATATACCAATAACAGAAAATGGAATAGGCCTAAAGAATGGGGGGCAGGGAGCTGTCTCAGGTCACAAGGGCCCATCCTCCTCCACGAGGACCAATAGCCAAGCCCGTGGGCAGGTCAGGGAGAGGTGGAATCGAGTTCCAGGCAGTAGCTGGGGCCTCGAGGGGGTAACTAGGCCTGATAGCGCAAGTGCACTGTCAGCCACAGGTTCTCCTAGGCCCTGGCCACCCACCCGCGCAGTGTCTGATGCCCCAGTGTTTTGCGTTCCTGTCGCAGCTCTCTCCCCTGTCTCACGACAGTCAGATCCCTTACAGTGCTTTTGGTGGCTTCACTCACTATGGCCGCCAGGCTTTTCGGAGCCAAGAACGCTTCCTGTCTTCTGGCTGCCCTGCATACTGGTGCTTCGTCCACAAATTTGAAATGCATATTGGCTGACTTGATACCTAAACATCAGGCTAAAATTAAGTCCTTCAGGAAGCAATATGGCAAGATGGTGGTGGGCCAGATCACCGTGGACATGAGGTAGGGAACATGAGATACATGAAGGGATTGTTTCGGGAAACCTCAGTTCTTGATCCTGAAGAGGGCATCTGTTTCTGGGACTATAGTATCCTTCAGTGCCAGAAACTGCTCCCTAAGGCTAAAGGCAGACAGGAACCCTGCCGGAGGGCCTGTTTTGGCTGCTGGTGACTGGACAGATCTCAATAGAGGAGCAGGTCACTTGGCTTTCCAAGGAGTGGGCAAAGAGGACGGCTCTGCCCTCCCATGTGGTCACCATGTTGGACAACTTTCTCCCAAATCTACACCCCATGTCTCAGTTGAGTGCAGCTATTACATCCCTCAACAGTGAGAGTCACTTTCTGCGAGCATATGCCCAGGGCATGCACCACAGCAGGGACTGGGAGTACACTTAAGAAGACTGCATGGATCTGCTTGCCAAGCTACCCTGTGTCAAACAGCAAAGATCTCCCAGATCTTCTACCAGACAGGCAGTACTGTCGGGCCATGGACCCTAAGTTGGACTGGTTTCACAACTTTACCAACATGTTAGGCTACACCGATGCTCAGTTCACTGAGCTCATGCGCATGTACCTCACCAACCATACTGACTACGAGGGCGGCAACATAAATGTCCACATCAACCACTTGGTAGGCAGTGCCCTTCCAGACCCCTACCTATCCATCGCAGCAGCTATGAATGGGCTGGCAGGACCCTGCATGGGCTGGCAAATCAGGAAGTGGTTGTCTCGCTGACGCAGCTACAGAAAGAAGTTGGCAAAGATGTGTCAGATGAGAAATTAGAATACATCTGAAACACACTCAAATCTAGACACATTGTCACAGGCTATGGCCATTCGGTACTATGGAAGACTGATCCACAATATGTCAGCAAGAGTTTGGTTGGAAACACATGCTGAATGATCCCATGATTAAACTGGTTGCTCAGCTTTATAAAATTGTGCTCAAGGTTCTCTTGGAGCAAGGCAAGGGAAGAATCCCTGGCCCAAGGCTGATGTGCCCAGAGGGGTGCTGCTCCAGAACTATGGCATGATGGAGATGTATTACTAAACAGTCCTGTGTGGGAGTCCTGGCCACCAGGAGTACTGGCCCAGCTCATCTGGAGCCCAGCTCATCTGGAGCCCAGCCCTAGGCTTTGCTCTAGAGAGGCCCAAGTCCATGATCACTCAGGGTCTGATGAAGTTTGTGGAATCTAAGTCAAAATGAAACTGAAGACAGGGGTGGGACACTCACTATCAGAAAGGAAGGGGGAAAAAATTAAAAAGTATACTTTGTCTTTTGTTTCTGGGGACCTTTAAAATTTTAAGATTAAATGTATCTGTGGCAGTGATAGCAAGTTTGAGGTTAAAATATAAATTAAGACTTTAAAAAGATGAGAAGTGACCCCTTTTCCCCTAACCAGATCCCTTCTCCCACCCTATGTGCATTGTCCATCAACAGTGGGATGATCAGGACTAGTGCCTGTGATGGGTCAGGATGTGGCCTCCTGTCACCTCTAGTTGTGGAATCTGGCTCCTTTCCCTGGATCAAAGCTGGTTACAGAGAATTTGCAATCATTGGAGTTTTGGGTTCTCCTACTGTGCCTACCCCTCGGTAGCCACAAACCAGGACTCTGTCCTTTCTGTTTCCATAGAAGTCCTGTTGTACCAAACCCCACTGTCTTCTCCCATGCAAACAAAACACACCCCATCAAGACCTATTTGTTGGCTGGATTTGTTTTGTTGTTGTTTTGTTTGTGCTATCAGGTGAGCATAGAGGCCATGGTGTTTGTTGTAACGGGAACCTAGTGTTTGATTTTATTTCCCTTTTAAAAATTATCGCATTAAAGTTACTGTTATCGAAAGAACTGCTATTTCCAGTAGAAGGGCCCACCTAATCTGCGCTACAAAGGACAAACGTCTTTTAGTGAGAAGGTGATTTATTACAAGTGCACAAGCAAGGAACTGGGGGAATCTTCCCAAAACCAGTAAGAATGAGAATTAGGGTTTTTAATACCAGGGAACTTGTGAGGAGGGTATGTGCAATTTCTCAGTCCTGTGTTGTCAAAAGCACTTCAAACTTGTCCTTGATTTCAGCAGCTAATAAGCCACAGTTTAGATTTCGTTGTGCTGGTGAAAGGCCTTCATGGCTTCTTTCTCAGCCAACCGCTCAAGGATATCAAGCTCTTTGTCTCTGAGAAAAGTTACCAATTTACACCATTCTGTCTGATTTTGCTTTGAGACATTATATTATTCCTGTACAAAACTGAGAAGGTCTGGTTAATATCCTGCAGGGAACTAAGTGCAAAGAGTAAACTTCTAAAATTAGATTAATAGAAAACTAGCTCTATTAGTTTAAGAATTTTCAAAGCTGCTTAAGTGAAGATATTTTAATAAGCACATTTTCCAGCTATCATTAGTGGCTGAGGATATTCTATTCCTACTACTTTAATATCTCCTTTCAGACCTTTTATACCTGCTGTGCCCCAGGCTGAAGATGCACTGGGCCTTCCCCTCTTGGTTGTTACCAGAGACCCCTTTCAGCAAATTATACTTACCAGTGTCTCCACTGTGGACTTTCCCAATCATCTGGCTTTGTCAGTGCTTACTGTGAACCAAGCTTTTTAACTTCCAGATGACACAAACCACTCTCTGACCTACTTTTTCTTTGTTTTTACATGCTCAGGGGCACAGAACAGGAACTTGGGAATGACAAGGATGATATCTTCCTGGTAGGGCCCAAGGGTACTATCACCTCTTTTTGAACAGAGAAACAATTCAAGACTGTACATAGTCCCCTTAGATCATCAGGTTCTGGGTCTGAGGGCATTAAAAATAGTAAGTGTCCCTCTTCATCCTTGCCACAAGAAAATACCCCCTTATTTATTAAGCCCTTTCCGTACTCTTTTTTCAAGAGCCCAAAGTACTGTGTTTATTTAGATACCCTAAAATTTAGTTTGCCAAAGGGCTGCTGATGCAAAGTACCAGAAATCTGTTGGCTTTTATAAAGGGCATTTATTTGGGGAAAAGCTTACAGTTCCAAGGCCATAAAAAGTCCAAACCGAGGCACCACCAGAAATGTTTACTCACCAAAGTCAGCTGCCATATGTTGAAGCAAGATGGCAGGCAATCTCTTCCTGTTCTCTCCTTCCCCTCTAAGCTTCCTCTCTCAGGCTCACCTACTCCGCTTTCTTCCCAATTTCAGCTACAAACAGGCATAGGGCTTGTCTCTTAGGGCTTCCTATATCAGTCTCAGCTGTTCTGCACTCTTCACAATTTCAGCTGTAAGCTATCAGGCAAATGGCTCATCTATCACATGCCAGGATAAAAAATGTCAGACCTCTCTCTTCCTGTATCTGTCTGAGTGTCTGTTTAAATCAGACCTAGCAAAGGACAGAGACTCAGCCTGAGTCACACTTCACTGATGTAGTCAATGGAAAGCCCTGAAGCAATCTCATCAAGTAGCCTAATCAACGGCCCCTTGGCTGAATTTCATACAATCAAAGGGTATCCCACCTAGAGTAATAAATTAGTTTACAAACATATTCTTTCTCTTTTGGGCATTCATAAAATCATCTCAAACTGCTACACACCTTTGCACAGGTTTTTAGTGATTCAGATTGCTCCACTTCCTTTTCTTTAAAAAGGACTGGAAAACTCCTGCTGTGCCTCTTCCCTAGCAACATCTTCCTATGACCCTGTGGGTTTCAAAATCTCAGAACCACATTTGAGATGGATATACTGTCTGTAAAGTCCTGGGTAACTGTCAAATCATGTTGCAGACTTCAGGTTGTTCTGCATAATATGCAAAATAAGTGTTTTTGTTAATAAAAAAATAAAAATTAAAAAACAAAACAATACAAAAAAGAAACGACAGGGATTAATGGCCAGAATCTATTGAAAATAGATCTCTGCCATACCATGCAACAGAGACCAAAAACCTTGAATGTGGATTAAGTCTGCCATACACACAAATTCTCGATTCTTCCAAGTTCATTAGAGACAGTAAATCCAGAGATATTTGAAGCAGAACTGATTATGAACATTTACCTTATATTGAACTCCATGGTGCCTATGAATATTTACTATTTGCACTATTTTAAGGCTTCAAGCAGAACAATCTGGAAGCTCTTGTCCTGAATGTTACTTGGTAGTTTGTACTCAAAACCTCCAAATACAGGATCTAGGTGGCTTTATTATTAGCATCACCATTAAAAATGCATGTGCCTATTTTCCTGTGGCAAAATGACAGGTGATATATGAAATTAGATGCATCCATAATTCATGTCCTTGAGGGTCCTGAATACAAGGACAAAGACAAGCATTGCTTGTAGACAATAACCTAATAAAACAGCTTACAATACATTTTTTGCACAGAACACAAGTGAAGAATAGCTGTTTTTGGGAGGCGATAAATTGGAGGGATCGGTTTCTCGGTCGAGCAGAGTATGTAGATATTTGATTAGTGTATAGGTGCTGGCGACCCTCTCACTGGTCCTTCCAATTAGTTTGCCCAGTCTCTTGTCCTAAGCGAAGGAGTAAAGAAAAGGAGTAAAATGTTCAGCAAAGTTTTAAGGCTATGTACATACATTCTCTCAGTTGTACCTTTGGTGATTTTTATCCTACATGTGATTAAAAGGAAAATTAGCTAGGAAATTGTTTGACATATCCTTAGATTTTGTTTAAAGAAAGCTTGACCAGGAGAAGATAAGTTATATAGAACTCAATGGAGACTGAGTCAGAGAAGCTATATAAATATCATTATCTTCCAAAGTGCAAACCCAGAGCGGCTGCCTTCAGTGCTCATCCAGCAACCTACACCATGGGCAGTACACTTGCAGACAGTCTTATCTCACTACAACTGATTTAGAGGTAGACCTTAATAGCTTTAAGCCTAGAGCCAAGGCATTAAGAGGATCTGTTGCCATCAAACTTTTAGACTTGGGCATAAGCCCACAAACTATCAGCTCTAATGCAATTCAATTGTGAATTATAATTTATCTATTTGCCTTCTTTTGAAAACCAGAAAACTCAATGGAATCAGCCCTATAAAATGGTTAGCTCTTCTCACTCTTTTTTCCATGGTTGGCCCTTTCACTAAAATGACATTCCATGTTATCAATTGGGAATGGCCCTGTGTCTTTCCCTGCCAAGGATTCTTAGAGCTATGCCCCAATTCTACCTTCATTAATGATTTCAACATCTACTTAGAATAAGAAAGTAGTTTTGCTTGTTCCCATCCTTCTTCTACCTGAATTTGTCATTTCCAAAGTTTCTGGGTGTCACGAGGGACCATAAATACCACCCTTCCTACCTAATGCTACTACTAATACTACTACTTCTACCAACTCTTCTTCCTTCTCCTCCTTCTTTTTTCAGTGCCAATTTTAAACAGTTTTATTTAAGACATTGTATTTTCCACTTAGAATCTGGTGCTATAGAGTGCAATGTTATATCCTTTCACTGTACGCATATTCCATAGCCAAGTGTTGAGAATGCCCAGGAATTTTGTGGAGCAGCTGAGCTTTAAACTGCCACAGTATGAGCTACAAATTTGGGTCCTTCAATTGTTTACTGTGTAATAATGCTAAGGTATGTATGCTGATTGAACTAATCAACCTCTTCAATGGTGGGTCCAGAAGAGGCACCACCAGATGGAGGTGCTGCACCACCAGAGAAGGCCCCAGACATTCCCCCAGAATGCCTTCTGCACTGTGGTACAGCTTGGTAGTGATGAGGTTGCACATTTTCTCCAGAGCTTTCTGCTGATGTTCAAATTCCTCCTTCTCTGTAGTCTTATTCTTATTGAGCCAGTTGATGATTTCATTACATTTGTCAAGAGTCTTCTGTTCATCCTCATCATTGATCTTGCCTTGAAGCTTCTCATCTTCAACTGTTGTTTTCATATTAAATGCATAGAAGTCAAGTGAAATCTTGGAGGATACTTTGTCCCTCTGCTTCTTATCTTTAGCTTTGTACTTCTCAGCTTCCTAGCCCATGCGCTCAATGTCTTCTTTGCTCATATGGTCCTTATTGTTAGTGATGACGATCTTTTTCTTTTCACGTACTCTTTTATCCACAGTAGAAAAGTTGAGGATGCCAATAGCATCAATATCAAAGGTGACCTCAATCTGAGGAGCACCAGGTGGTATCCCTGTGAGTTCAAACTTGCCAAGCAGTTTGTTATCCTTGGTCATGGCATGCTCACCTTCACAAACCTGAATGAGCACACCAGGATGGTTGTCAGAGTATGTGGTGAAGGTCTGTGTCTGCTTGGTGGGAATCCTGGTATTGCACTTAATGAGGACAATCATAACTCCACCAGCCATTTCAATACCAAGGGAAAGAGGAGTGACATCTAGGAGCAGCAAATCTTGGACATTTTCAGATTTGTCTCCACATAGGATGGCTTCTTGGGCAGCCACACCATAAGCAACAGCCTTAGCAGGGTTGATGTTCTTGTTCAGTTATTTTACATTGAAGAAGTCCTGGAGAAGTCTCTGAATCTTGAGGACATGAGTAGAATTGCCCACCAGGACAATATCATGAATTTGTGATTTGTCTAGCTTGGCATTCCTAAGGGCTTTTTCCACATGATCTAGGGTGCCATGGAACAGAAGAATTTATCATTTCTTCTCAATTTTTCAAACCAGGCACAGGTAATGGAGGTATAGAAGTCAATTACTTCAGAGAGGAAATGAATCTCAATACTGGCCTTGGTGCCAGAAGAGAGGGTGTGCTTAGCTTGTTCACAAGCAGTGTGGAGGTGGTAGACAGCTCTCTTGTTCTCATTGATGTCTTTCTTATTGCACTTGAATTCAGCAATAAAATGGTTGACCATTCAATTATCAAAGTCTTCTCCACCTAAGTGAGTGTCTCCAGCTGTAAATTTGACCTCAAAAATTCCATCTTCAATAATGAGGATTAATACATCAAAAGTGTCACTTCTCAAGTCAAATATCAGCACATTTCTTTCAGCACCAATCTTTTTGTCTAAGCCATAAGCAATAGCAGCAGCAGCTGGCTCATTGATGATTCTGCATACTCTGAGACTGGCAATGGTTCCAGCATCTTTGGTGGCCTGATGCTGAGAGCCATTGAAATAAGCTGGCACTATGACAACAGCATTGGTAACAGTCTTCCCAAAGTAGACTCCTGCAATTTCCTTCATCTTTGTCAGAACCACAGAGAATACCTCCTTTGGGTAGAAATTTTTGGTCTCACCCTTGTATTCTACTTGGAACTTGGGCCTACCCACATCATTCACCACTACAAAGGGCCAATGCTTCATATCAGAATGGGCAACAGCATCATCAAATCTACATCAAATCAGACATTTGGCATCAAAAACCATATTGGTTGGTTCATTTCAACTTGATTTTTGCAGCATCACCAATCAATTGTTCAGTATCAGTAAAGGTGACATAGCTTGGAGTTGTTTGGTTCCCCTGATCATTGGCAATTATTTCCACTTTTCCATGCTGGAAGACACCCACACAGGAGTAGATGGTGCTAAGATCAATGCCAATCATAGGTCCCTTAGATATGGTTGTTTAGTGTAGGTCTGACTTGTAAAAGAAAACAGCACCAAATTCAATGAGCCCTGCTTCTCTCCTTAATCCTCCCCGTCCTTCGTTCCTTTCCAAAGCTTCTGGATTTATCATTTCTTCTCATACAGATTTTTTATACACTGGTTAGAGGGCTAGAATCTGTCTGTGTAGCTTGGTGGTTGAGCAAGCCCACATTAGCGTGTGACTAGGTGAAACTGAAGAGGACTAAGAGTTGAAACCCAGTGTTGCCCCTGGTTAAGGTTCTCCTGTCATTGATTAGGTCCTCTCTCAGTCCCAGCATGCAAAATGTTGGCCTCTACTCAGAAATTTATGCTAACTTCTTTTCATAATTCATTTCTTGAGCAGAATACCTACCTCAGTGTCTTATTATATGCATGGGCTTAAATTATTATGAAAGTTCTAAATAAATTTAGAAAAATGTAAACTTTAGAATTAGAAGAGATGTTAGAGTCATCAATCCTTAAGGCCCCAGTTTGAAGGCCAGAGCAGAGAAATCCAATGGCCAGGGTCTAAGGAATTAATTGAGGAAAGTGTGGCATCAGGTCTTCAGACTCCCTAGCTGACACTCCCTCCATTTCAGGGGGCAGATCAGTCATTACTAATTTATAAAAGGCAAGAATTTAGCAGCTTCTAAGACAAAGAGGATCAGAACACCATCTAGACAGACAGTTCAATTTTCTTTGCAAATAGAATCTGTATTTGTTTGTCTGATACAAAACCAGCCAATGTAACTGACATTAGAGGTCAGCTAAAACTAGTACAGTCAAAAATTTCCTAGTTTCATTGTTAAGAATATTCAAAGTATTTATTACTGATGCAAGTGGTTTTCATACCAAGAAGGCATTTCTTATAGCAATAGAAAGCTCTGGTTTTTCCTTCACTGCCTTTTTTCTTCAAGCACTAGAGTTATTAAGTGCAACATCTGCACAGAACAGGTTGTTTGCTTTTCAAAAAACTTTACCAGAAAGTTATTTGATGAATTAATAATGTCGTTTGACCTTGAAAACCTGATCAAAATATTGGGTTCTTTGGTCCTTTACTTTGATGCCTCAGTAACTTTTTAAAGCTGGATTTTACAAACCCCTTAGCAAATTGGTTTTGCAATGGTGTTTTTCCTTGTATCTGATAAATTACTTGGATGCTGACAAACTGCTAGAAATGGTAGAAAAAGAAAAAGAAAAAAAAGATGTCTAACCAGTAGCTTCTGCAATCACTATAGATGCCCAGTGGATATTTTAGGGCCCTTTAATTGAAACCAAATTATGTAAATCCACTTTAATGTGTGATGAAAAGGCAGTAATTCCAAAGAGTGAAGAACTGGACCCATCAGCACAGTTGAAAGTTAACTTTGGAGACATTAAAAGATGTCCCTAGGTCTGTAACTTCTTGTTCTTTGTCCAGGAAATTTATTTTCTAGACAATTACCTCTATGGGGAAAACCCAGGGCTGGAGGGAACAATTTTACAGATTCTCACTGTCATTGAGTCAGCACTGCTAGCTATTAAATAACAGGTGGCAGACTGTGATTTATATGCGGAAGTTGCACTAAGTAGTCATCCTATGGAGGCCCTGGCCCTCAGGAAAGGAAGTGAAGATGGTACATCAATTACTATAAAACTAAAGTGTCTTGATTCTTTAGTCCAAACATGCTTATTTATTAAATAATAAAAAACATAATTCACGAGGCAAGGTACAACATCACCAGTGCACACTCACGCTACACACATATATCATTTCAGTCTTCAATCACCCTTTGCATGTTTGTCACACATCTGAAAATAAAAACATCTACCCATGCTGCCTTTTCATACAAGAGACACTTGGTATCCCTATGTGATGTTTGTGATAGCAAGCCACTAAGAACTTGGGTCAAATATTTTAATTAAATGGACCACTCCCTAAATTTTATTCAAAGAGTGATTATGAAATAATTGTTTTGAAAAATTTTTTTGTTTTTTTTTTCATGTAGTATTAGTTGTTAGTTATTTTTTTTCCCTAGGAATACTGGATATATTCCATGTGCTATGTATTTTTTCAGCTTACCAGCGTTTTAGGTACTGCAAACATATGCCAGATAAACTGATTTGTAGCTCGTCTGATACTACCCCCAAACAAAGAGCATTTGGAATTATGTGGGAGTGCTTTTGGTTGTTGGGGATAACAGTGGAATTTGTGGATCGAAGGTCAGGAACACAAACCACGAGACAGTTCTGCACAATCAAGGATTGTCCCACAAGAATGCCTAGAGTGCCACTGTTTAGCAACGATACTAAAGGAACCACCTGTTGAGCAAACAAACAATTTAATTGACTTCAGGTCCTCACCTCACTAATGAGTCCTATGCCACTGCTGTGGCATGAAGGTCCATTCTTCCCTGTAGCTTGGGGCAAAGTAAAATTAAACAGAGTCAATTAGTTTGCAGAACCTAAGAGATTTTATTGGCCACCAGATATACCCAAGGCTAAAGGAGTCAAGAAATATCCCAGACCCAACATAGGAAAGTGGCTTTTCTAACACCTTCATAAGGCTCAAATGTATAATAACTTCCTATGACTCCTCTCACTAATTCATGCTGCTTTTCCCATATGATGCAACAAAGATGAGAAAGAAGAAGGAACATTGTGAGGAAACTTTCAGTCTTCATCCTTCATCCTGGGGAAGGTACACTCCATCTTTGTGTGGTTATCTGTTGGCATTGGCTGGTTTCCAGCATCTACCCATAAATACTGTAAGAGCAGATGTTACTGAAACTTTTGCAATTATTTTTTTGTTCAGAGCCATAACACGATAACATGTCCAATTTCGGGGAATGAGTGAAGGGTGGCAGATTTGGAGTTTGCCATTTTAGTTAATCTTTTTTTTATATTAGTAAGAAATAAATGTAAATGATGGTTAATATTGGAAAAAAAACCTCACTAACTACCCCACCTCCAATGTCTAGGACCTGGCTTGGCCAAGACAGTATTAACTTCCCTATAACTTGGCTTTTTAGACAGGCTTCTGCCTGACTCCAGACCTCTGCTCTCCCTGATGCACCTAACTAGGTCGCTCCTTATCTCTGCCTTTCTCCCTGGTGTTTATCCACTCCTGGTGGCCTAATTATTGCAAAGGAAAACATTCTGAACCAAGTAGTCCTAATTGCAACTTCAGTAACTGTATTAGTTTGCCAAAGGCTGCCAATACAAAAATACTAGAAATGGGTTGGCTTTTGTAAAGGGAATTTATTAAGGTAAAAACTTACAGTTCTAAGGTTGCAACAACGTCCTCATTAAGGTATCATCAGAGATGCTTTCTCACCAAAGCTCAGCTGCTAGCAGATCCTGGAATCCTGCCACAAAGTGAGGCAAGATGGTAGGTCTGCTGGTCTCTCTACTTTCTCTTGGAGCTCAGCTCTAGGTGGTCAGGGTTTTCTCCCTGGACCGTCTCTCCTTGAGACTCTCTGTGCTTCTTTGTCTTTCTGCAGCCATGGGCAAACCTGGAGTCCTCTCCCTCATATGGCCTGGTTAAAATGGCAGATGTCCCTTTTCTGTGTGTCTTTCTCTGTGTGTGTTCTCAGTTTATACAAGACCCAGCAAGAGAGCAGACACCTAACCTTGGTCACATCTCATTGATGTGGCACAATCAAAAGCCCTAAAGTGATCAAATCAAGTGATCTAATAAAAGGCCCCTTAACTGAATTTGATGCAATCAAAGGGTCCCACACCCACAAGAATGGGTTAGTTCAAGAACATTCTTTTCTGGGATTCACAAAATTCAAGCTGTCACACTCACACTTCCCAGTGATCAATGCTCCTTACTATCTTTCAGTGCTTTTCCATGAACTCAGCCCCAGCCCTTAAAAAGTTTTCCGTTCTTTGCTTCAATGGAGATGATTTTTATTCTCTGTCCTCTATCACAGAAGCTATGGATAAAATTATCCTTGATTTTACATTTGTGCATTTCACATTGGTGCATTTTTTTCTTTGACATCGCTGTTACTTACTGCACTGTATTTAGCTCTGCTGGTCTTGGTATGGGCAAGTCTTTTCATTTTTCTTTTTACTTTTAGTCTAGAAGACCCAGTTTGGAAATTTCAGAAGAATTTTACCAAAAAACCAAAGGTACAGATTTCTAGGTCTAAGAAGCCAAATATCATGTCTCACTACATCCCATTTAATAGACATAGAGACTTCTGTGCACTTTTTCAATATTTCTAAGGAAACCCTAATATGAAGCAACAATTGGGTTGCTTCATGTTTAGAGCTCCTATTGTTTTCAGTTCCTCAAACGTCATTCATGGTGGTTTGTTTCTACTGTAAATGCAGAGCTGTTGCAACACTCAATTCTGGAGAACTTCCTTGTCTTTTGAATGTTTCTTTGCCTTTAACAATTTCAATGAGAATGCTCCATCCAAAATGAGTTTATTGCATCCTAAAATTCAATTCAGTCTGCAATGTAGGCATCTCAATTCCCCTTCTGAAACTGTCGAGTTCTGGAAAATGTTACATTAATCTTGGATATATTTCTTGTTTTACCAAAGAGTCAGAGACCAAGTCTGTGAGAAATGCATTTCTAAAGGAATTTTTACAATTTCTCAGCAAATGTTCAAATCCACTTTAAAACACATCTATTAAGTAAGAATCCAGTTCCCTGTTTGATGCCATCACTAAATATGGACTCAGTTCTTTCTAGCTACTTCCTGATTATTCTCTTGGTACTCCTCTTTTTCTTTCATGTCATATCCAAACTATCATAATCCTTCTTAGAAAAGGCATGTTGTCAATAGAATCTTAAAAAGTTCTTATCCTCTGAAATGCTTCCAATTGCAGATGATATGTGGAACATAAATGATGCATATATTTGAAGCCTAATACAAATTCTGACTATTTTTGATATTATTTTCATTTTGTTCTAATTTCAAATTTCTAACTCTTCAAAAGAAAAAGATTTTGTTACCTCCAAAGGTTAAGGCCAATTTTGTAACCCAGCTATAAAAGTCAAGATAAACCAGTTTATGCTGCAGTAACAACCCCATTGAATACCACAAAAGATTTCTTTCTAATGAGACCTACTAAATGTTGAATTTAAACTAAGAAGAACAAAAGTCCCCAGATAGCAAACTTTGAAGGTAAAACTAGAACGGACTGTTTTGACTAAACATTCATACAGTCATTATATAATTCATTGATTAGAATGTTCAAGTCTGCTGTGTTAGACATAGATAGAACTACAAAGATATGAAAGAAAGAGAAAGAAAAAAAAGATTTCTCACTCTCACTGCATATCCAATGTGGACCAGGGGTCTCTGCTTATTGCAATACAATAGGCTTCATCTTAACCCAGGCCTCCTTCACCTGTGTGAGGAGAACAGAACACCATATTATCTCAGTATGAATGAAAGGCTTCTTTCTAGAAGGAGGATGCAGGCCACTTCTGGTCACATTTCATTGGTCAAAGTAAGGCCATAGCTAACTTCAAAGGGTGTGGTAAGCTCAAAGCTACATGTGTCCAGAAATAGAAGAATGCAAATGTTTATCAAGAGCTCTAAGGCTTATGCCCCATCAAATAATCCACCTCTCAAATCTGACTCTCAGCAGCCTGATGCCTTGGAGTGCTCATGCTAGCACTTGGTTTCTGTTTCTGCCAAACCCTATCACTAAGGGAGGACAATAACAGCTACAAAAGCATGTCTATTAAGACTAATTTGCAAGCGCAAAATGAATTTTAAGTACGTTAGTTCAATCAAAGACTACATTTATGTTTGTTACCCCAGTGTTCAATTAATTCCCATTTATAGACTTGGGTCAAAAAAAAAGTATATTCACAATTCTATTCAACACATTATGGTGACTAGAAAAAACATACCCCATTTTCATGTTCTCTTTATACTCTTCCAGGAATCTTTCATATCCCAAGCTCATTATAATTATTCTCTGTGATCCTGTAGTTAGTAATTTCTTCCTGATCTCCTCCCACTCCAAACTCAAATGGTGCTGGTTATATTTACAACTTTTAACATTATCTACATTCACTCCATTTTCCAAGCTCAACGCTATCCTCCATGTTATCCAAGTTATCTTCTCTCACTTATTTCAACATAGTGCCACTTCTTTTCTGTGCTAAATAAGGCTTGTCTGAGGAAAAAGAAACTAAATTTTGCAACTCCCATATGGAAGCTGCAAAGATTGTTAGAAACTACTCCCTACTGCTTGAGGCTACAAGTGCTTCACTAGGTCTTACATGTTTGTTTGACAATCTCACAGCAAGAAACGCTGTGGGGAGAAGACTAAAATGAAATAACAAGGAGATTGGCTGTCAAACTCTTTTTATATAAGCTCTCCTAATAAGAGTATCACTTTACTTTTTAATGTTGAAAACTTAAAATTTTGTCTGACCCACATCTTTGTAGTCTTGAAATATGGTCCTCTCTTTCATTTACTACATCTCATCAAATTATTCAATAGAAAGTCACTTTCTTTTCATACTAGGCCAGGCCATCAGCAATCAACTGTGGATTATTGCCACTGACTTTAAATTACCTTTCCAGTGTCCAAGTTACCCCACATCCACTGCATCCTACTGTCAAGAATTAACCTGCTTAAACACGTGTGAGAGAGTAATTATTGAGATGTTAATTTTATTTTAATATTTGTTACTGGAGACTGAAATAATTAGAAGTAGATGTTAGGCTCATCCCTAAAAGCTTTTTGTCCTGTGTCTGGGCTGCTAGGTTATTGTGAAGGAGAACTATAAGCAGAAATTTGGAGAACTGTAGAGCACATCCCCCACAGCCAGTCTTTGTTTTATGAGATTCAGCTAATTGAGGGAGGTTGATGCTTAAGGTGAAGGAAGCAGAATAGGCTCACTAGTGGAGGGTCCTGGTGTTGGAGCCATGGAGAAAGAACGTATCTTAATTATTATTTGGATGTGGAGGGGCAAGATGGCGTCAGTTTAGGAGGGCTCTCGCTGACTCACTCTCTGAGGATGGCTGATTGGGGACAGGGTCCTGCCTGGGGGATCTGTGCTTGGGGCACACGGAGCGAGAACCTTGGGGACATTATCTGGAGGGAGCTGGACGGCGAGGCGGATTGCTCGGGAGAGATTTGTGAGTTTATCCCCTGCCTGTGGTGTTTAACACAGACGGCTGAGCCCCACCCTCAGGGAAAAAGGCTGGTTTGAGCTGCGACTCCCACTGGCAACCCAGTGAGAGGGAGCATTCTCCGAGTGGGAGGGTTCTGGCGGAGGGTGGAGAGGGGTTTCCTTTCTGTGAATTTGGCTGCCTGGACCCCCTCATAGAGCAGAAAATATGCTTCAAAACCTGTAGACAGAACCTATTAGGGCAATTGATTGATGAACACAAGCAGGCTGAGTGGTTCCACAAGGGTCCAAGAAGAAACACTGTTCTTCCTTAGCTTTGTTTGACTGCTTGCTTGTGTGGTTGTTTGGTTTTTCT
>JAQZBX010032860.1:0-25664 GCA_029593785.1 Cabassous unicinctus | reverse complement strand
CCTTGAAAAAAATATTAAGACCAGAGAAAAAGAAAATGATAAGAAGGGAAAACATAATAATAATATTAAGAAAAGGCAGAAGAGGAAATGTACAAGAGCTAGGAAAATACGTAAGATGAGTAAGAATTAAAAAGGTGAAATAGAACAAATGAAACAAGAAACAAAATATAAAAATGGAAAGAATTAACAGACTGGAATGGTGAGAAGAAAAGAAAAGAAAAAAAGAGAGAAAAAGAGAAAATGAAGACCAAACAATAAGAGGTGGAATGAAAGAAAAGCAGCAGAAAATAGGAGAGGGGAAAATGAAGGAAAGAAAAATAATAAAGTAGGTAGAAATGATAAGGAAAAGAAAAAAGGAAACAAATCAGGGTAAAATACAAAAAACAATAAAATATCAACAACAAAAAACAACCCTTGATATACAGCCTTCCCTCTTAGGCCCTTAGGGATCTTCCAAGCTGCTGGTGCTCATTAGATAATCACCCTGTAGCCTGCCTTGTTGGAAGGTTTTTGAAGACTGATTCAATCTCGTTACTTGTGATTGTCTGTTGAAGTCTTCTATTTTTTCTTCCATCAGTGTATGTTGCTCATGTGTCCCTCGAAATTCATTCATTTCATCTAGGTTGTTCTACTTGTTGGCGTACAGTCTTTCATAGTATCCTCCTTTCATTTCCTTTATTTCTGTGAGGTCAGTGGTGTTGTCCATTTTCTTGTTTTTCATTTTTTTATATGCATCATCACTTTTTCTTCTTTGTTAGTGTAGTTAAGGGATTGTCAATTTTATTATACTTCTCAAAAAACAGCTTTTGGTTTTGTTAATTCTATTATTTATATTCAATTTCATTTAATTCTTCTCTATTCTTTGTTCTTTCTTCTTTTCTGCTTTCTTTGGGATTAATTTCTGTTCTTTACCTAATTCCTCCATATGAGTAGTTAGGTCTTTGATTTAACTCTCTCTTCATTTTTGAGGTAGGCATTTAGGCTTGAAATTTTCCTCTCAGCACTGATATCACCAAATCCCATAAGTTTTGATATGTTGTGTTCTCATTTTCATTGACTTCAAGATATTTACTGATTTATCCTGCAATTTTTTCTTTGACCCACTGATTATTTGAATGTGTTGTTTAAATGTTATGTATCTCTGAATTTTTCAGTTCTTTATCCATTATTGACTTTCAGCTTCATTGCATTATGGACAGAAATAGTGTTTTGTATAAATTCATTCTTACTAAATTTGTTGAGACTTGTTCTATTAACCAGTATTTGGTATATATTGCAGAAAGATCCATGAGCACTCAAGAAGGATGCAAATCTTGCTATTTTGGAGTGCAAAGTTCTGTATATACCCATCATGTCTAGTTCCTCTAATGTATTAGTCAAGGTCTGTTTTTCTTTATTGAGATATTCTGTCTATTGCTGAAAGTGGTGTATTGAAGTTATCTACTGTGATTGTGGAAGTGTATATTCCTCCCCATAATTTTTCCAGTCTTTGTCTTTTATTTTGGGGTACTCTGGTTAGGTGCATAAGTATTTAAAATTGTCTTTTCTTTTTGGTATTATTATTTTGCCACCCAAATTTAAAGATAATGAGAGATAAACTATAGGTAGTAGAGCTGTTATCCTGACTGATAACTCCAAGTTAAGCAGCTTCTATTTTCATTTCTACATGTTACTAAAACATTCCTATTTCCCACAAATTAGTGAAACATATATGATTTTTCTATTGAAGGGAAAATAAGGGCAAAGCAAATGCAAATTATGACATGAGAATATATTATTGACTTACTCAAACTTTATTTTGAAATCATTTAAATTAATTTTCTCTGGCTTTAAACATCAAATAGAATTTTTCTTAATTTTTATACATGGCTACATTTCATGCACTTGCACTTTTTGGACTAATGGAGAAACTTTGTTCACCTCTTAACAAAACAGTTTCTCTGAGCCACTGTTATCAGGCTCCCTACCATCCCTTGTTTCTCAGGCTGACATAACTGGGTTAAGCATGGGGATAAGAAAGGTGTAGATGACAATCAAAACCTTTTGTTCTGTTAGCAATAGCAATGGTCTCAGGAGTAGATAGTGGTATGCAAATGGCCCATAGTAGAAAGTCACAACTGTGAAGTAGGTACAATATGTCTCTCATGCCTTATACTTCCCTTCCAGTGACTGCATGCAGGGAAATCAAGGTGAATCCAGCCATAGACACATGATATAACAAGGAAAGGAAACATGGGGAAGAGGATATACTCACAAAAAATGTGTACTGATACTGAGGTTTCCATGAATGCCAGAGTTATCATGGCTAGTATATCACAGAAGAAATGACAAATGACTGATGTCCCTGGACTGGCAATAAGGGAAATGGAGTACATATGCAATGTGTACACACTTTTTTATCGAGTGTAATATCCAAGATTCTGTGATCATCAGAACACACATTCTTCTGGTCATGCAAATACAATAGTGTCAAGGAAAGGAATTAAGCACAAAATGATCATAGGCCATTTGTATTAAGAGCAGAGCTTCAGCAAATGCTAAAGTCAAGAAGAAGAAATTCTCAACCCCATACCCAACGAAGGAGATAGACTTGTTTCCAAAGAGATAACTGGAAGGCATTTTGGGAACAATGGTGGAGATGCAACCAGTGAGAGGTGAGTAAATAAGAAATACACGGAGTAAGTAAAAAATACATGGAGTATAGAGATGAGTGTCCAAGAGGATGAGGAAAAGCATGGAGAGGTTTCCAATCAGAGCCATTAAGAAAATGTGAATGATTAAAGTGAAGAGGAACAGACCAATTCTTGTTGGTGGATACAATTCTAATAAGAAGAAATCAGTTGATGTTGGAATGAAATACCCCATGGTCTATTCATTGTTTTATCCTTTAAGAAGGGACAAGTATATCCAAGGGAACTAAAGAAGAGTGAATTGTTTATTTATTTTTTTTAATTTCTGTGATTAATTCAACTGCAGATTTTCTAGGAAAGTATGCAACTCCTTAACTGAATAATCAAATATATCTCATTTGAATAGGAAACATCATTCCATTACACAGAGATATGAGGAATTATGACAAATATTTAACTCCAAAATATTTTGTAACCAAGTAATAATAATATAAAATATACATTAGCAAATTAAGAGTATATGGATGTTTCTCTGCCCTTCATAAATTCTTTTGTTGAGAAGGACAAACCTACTTAAACATCATGTGTACAATTTGCATATGAATTCCAATTAATAAATGACTGATACAATATATGAATAAGTTTAGATATATAAAGAGAATGTTTTTTTTTTTCACATAAAGGATTTTAGTATTTGCTCATCCCCTACACATACATGAGTGATTGCAACACTTTGTCTCATGTTGAGAAGACAGACTTACTTCTTGAAATCACTCTACCAAATATGACATCCTAAAACTCACTTATCAATATTTGGTCTTGGCTAAGAAATGTACAAGCTTTTGTTGTTTATTATTATCAAGTACAAGTTCACTTATTTGGAGATTCCTCCATTATTTGTTCTTTTTAACATCATTATTCAATTTCAATACCCTACTATTGATAGAACAGAATTTTCACCAGTTCCACTCTAAGGCACATGCACTGCATCACTCATGACTCAGCACAGGCATCACAAAATATGAGGATAGACATTTTAATATTTTATGGTCCCTTTTCTTACATATTTCTATTTGTGTGTGTGTGTGTGTTTGCCTGTGTCTGTGTGCAAAAATATATTTTTTAAGTTTGTGATAGAAGTAAAAGTGTTAGTGTGATCACAAGTATTTTTCACCCTTATATCTGAAAGCACAACTAAAATCAAGGAAATGGGATAAAATATTTCTTAATTAATATCTCAATAGAAGTATAAGAACAAGAAGGGAAGAATGCTTGCATGAGGTACTACAGTACATTTTGATAATTTATTTGGATTGAGGAAGGGTTATTCAATTAGGGGTAAGAAAATTTCACATCCTAAGAATTTGTAAGGGTGTGGGAATATTTGCTTTGTGGGAATTTCTAACAGTACTTCAACTTTGACATCAACCATCCTGGTTTTTCCAGTATTAATTGGGTTTCTAGTATATTAGGCTTTCAATTTAAAAATTGTTAAAATTCTAAGCAAACTGGGATGAACCAGTCATTCTATTACTAAAATATTTTTCTTGATACAGTGATTAGAAGATTTTTGAGGAAACCTCCACCATGAAAGAGAGAAATCCAAATATATTTACAACAGAAAATTTGATAAGAGAAAGAAAACGTAAAAATAAAAGTATTTTATGGAAGCTAAAACCAACATCTTCAGGGACAAATAAAAGGATATTAAATCCACAAAACAAATATTATGTATTGCATAAAAGCAGCACCAGGGAACAAGAGAGTGTTCTTGAAAATTAAAATATATCTATGATAAATTATTTACTCGATTATTTGAAAAATTATATATATATGCAAATATATGCTTCTCCATGAAATTAAAATTAAAACATAATGAAAAATAAGTAAATATAGCAACATTTGAATATCAATAAACTGATACTGAACTTCAACAAGATGATTAGGTTATTTTCCAATCTACATTAAAAAATGAAAAGATGAAATTGCCAAACTTTTCTCAAAACTGACAATATGAACCAACAATCAAATAACATACAAATAATCTAACAGTATGAATGAAAACTAATCTTTTTTTTTAATTGGAAATTCCAAATTACATCTTGAAAGCTTTCTCTTTAAAAATATAAGTACCTGTTGTAAACTGAATATTATGAGATATTTGAAAGGAGAACAATCAAATTTCATTGTTTCACAATAACATATTTTCACATACTAACAATAAATTCAGAAGTTAGAGTAAAGCTATAACAATACAACCCATCCTCACTTTCACACAAACCAAGTGGGACAAAGTGCATTGAGAGAGTGTTTAGGGGAAGATATGGTGGTTGTGGTCCTGAGGAAGAACTTATCCACAACAGCCTATGGTCAAGGATGTTGGAATGTGGATCAACCATTTTCTTTTGAAACAAAAAAGTAAACATGGGGAGAAACAAAATAATATGCATTTGTTGCCTCTGGAATTAAGATGTATGTGTATGTGTAGAATTATGTTATATGACTCTGATATTTAGGTTTGTATGTCAGCCTTGCCAGGCAATGCAGAATTTTAATGCTTGTGCTTTCTTTACTTGAAAAATGTTTAAAAATTGATTTAAAAATAAATTTAATAATGTAAATATTCAAACAACCAACTAAATTTAAAATAATTAAATTGGTGTGTCCTGACTCATCACTGTTGAATCAATTACTTTTAATTACTCTATAGCCTCTAATAATTCATGATAACTAATAAGGAAAATGGAAAGTTTTATTTGAAAAGTCACTTGATATTCAGTATACAATACAGCATATTAAATTGATATAAAATTCATAATTACATTAGATATTGCCAAAGTAATATCTGGACAATCATGGGGAAAGATTCATGAGCACTTGAACAGTATATCTTGCCGTTTTGGGGTGTAATGTTCTATAAATATCTGTTAGATATGATTCATTTATCATATTATTCAGTCTCTCTTCCTTATTTATTCTCTGTCCAGATAGTCTATCCAATACTGAGAGTGATGTATTGAGGCCTCCAAATATTATTTTAGTGTTTATTTTTCTTTTCAATTTTGAGAGTGTTTCATGTATTTGGGGGCACTTAAGTTAGGTACATAAATATAGTTATTTCTTCTTGGTTAAAGTTCCCCTTTGTTAAAATATAGTTACTTTTGTCATGTCTTATAATCTCCTTTCATTTAAAATCTATTTTGTCTGATATTTGTATTACTATGACAGAACTTTTTTTATTACTATATGTGTGGAAAATCTTTTTCCAACCTTTTTCTTTCAGCCTGATTGTGTATTTGCTTCTATGGTGAGTCTCTTGTAGACAATGGATACATAGCCTGTATTTTTTCATCCATTCTATCAGACTATGTCTTTTGATTGGGGAGTTCACACCATTAACATTCAATGTTATTGCTGTTAAGCCAATATTTACATCATTCATTTTACCCCTTGGCTTTGCATTGTCATATCTTACTATTATCTGTTGTCTGTCTTTTAACCATTTTAGTTACTCTTATTTATAATATTCATTTCTATGCTCTTCTCCAAGCCTCTTGCCCTTACTTTTTCATTTCTGGCTATGACACACACTTTAATATTTCTTGTAGATCTGGTCCTTTGGTGAAAAACTCTCTTAGTTTTGGTTTTTCTTGAAGACTTTAAATTCACTTTCATTTCTAAAAGATAGTTTTGTCAGATAAATAATTTTTGACTGGCAGTTTTTCTATTTCAGTAACTTAAACATATCGTGCCACTGTCTTCTCCCCTCCATTGTTTCTGATGAGAGTTTGGCCCTTAGACTTATTTAGGCTCCCTTGTAAGGAATCCATTCCTTTTCCATTGATACACTCAAAATCCTCTCCTTATATCTGCTATCTAACATTTTAAATAGTAGATGTCTCAGAGTAGGTCTGTTTAGATATGTTCTGTTTGGGGAATGCTGTACTTCTTGAATATTGATAATCATGTCTTTCATAAGGGTTGGAAAAAATTTGGTCATTATTTCCTCAAATAGTCTTTCTGCCTCTTTTCCATTCACTTCTCCTTCAGGGACATTATACAGTATAAGTTTGGGTGTTTTGTGCTCTCAATCTATGGTTTGCCATGTCCAATGAAGGCATAAGTCAATATCAACCTTATCACATCTCTCTCTCTCTCTCTTACTCCTTTAATTTCCTCTGTTTATATGGTCATAGTAGTATTGGATTAAGAGCCTACTCTCATCCAACTTGACCCCATCTTAATAACATCTTCAAAGTTCCTATTGCCAAATGATGTTACATTCATGGGACCAAGGGTGTGGATTTGAACATCTCTTTAGGGAACATAATTCAATTCATAAGACTGTGTTTTTTTTCCCAAAATTATATTCCCATGACAAAACCTCTAAAAATTGCAAATGTAAAGTCATATATGCCACACTGTATTTCTGTTGGTAAATGTAATTTAAATGTATTCCCATTGTTATGCAATTGAAAATTAAAAACTTAAAATTTGGAGCCATTTATTCAAAATGGAACAATGACCTGGTGTGAAGGTCAGGGATAAATTCATGTTTTCTGATTCCTAATTCAAGTTTCTGTCCTCCAGGATTAAGCAGATATTCTGCATCCCGTCTTTCTGGCAGTGACCATTCAGACATCAATAATCCCTACCATGGAAGGGCCTGCAATACCAAAGATAAATATTCTACAGTAATTCCTTGAGTGTTTTAATATTTTTAATGACAAAAGCTAATTTATAGATGCTAAAGGTCCTACCTATCTTAGGCTCCATGAATATAATCGTCTGTGAAATCCCTCATTCACCAAAGATTTCCTCAACCAATTCCAAGTTAAAAGTGACAAAAAAGAATGTAATATGGGCTATTAGTTGAGACAGTCCTCCTATTTTCTCATATGAAATGACAAAAATCTCTAGAGAATATTGTTTGTGGCTAATGAAAATAAACAGGCCAATAGGCCAAGCCCTTAAAATCAATACTTGCACTTATGAAACTTATTCTTATAAAAATGAGAACTTTAAACATTTAAATAGTATTTAATGTAAAATTATCTTAATATTTAAACAAATTATGTTCAATTACTAGGTACAAATTGAGAATTTGTATGTACAAATGTGTTTTCATAAAATTCCACAAATTAAAATTACACTTCATATATTATATAAACACAAACTCACATAGATAGATGATAGCTAGATGATAGATGATAGATAGATAGATAGATAGATAGATAGATAGATAGATAGATAGACGATAGATAGATAGACAGATAGATAAATGTTAGAAGAAAGAGAGAGACAAGGAAAGATGATTAGAATATATCCCTTAATTGTATTTCAGGATTGGGATGGGTTGAAACTACTATATTTCACAAGTAAACTGTGCAGAATTTGTTTTGAAAACTTAGATCATATTTTAGTACAATCACTTATTAGGAATTTCACCTTAGTTTAGTGAATTTAACTATCTGAGCTTGTAGTGTTTATATTAAACAGACATAAGAAATTAAATTAGGCAATACATATGAGTCTTTAATACATCTTACATATGATATCAGTTAATGAAATAGTTCACAACTTTGGGATGATTTTGCTCCCCAGGGGACATTTGACAATATCTGGGTTCATGAATGCAGTTGCCATAGCTGAAGAGGAGATATTGATATCTAGTTGGCAGTGACCAGAATTTTTGTTATATATTCTATAAAATCAAGATAACTATGCTCACTCCCAAAAACAAAGAATTAAAAGGCAAAAACATCAATTCTGTAGGTAGAGAAATGCTGGATTATTGGTAACTTTGAATTTCTCCTACTTCTTTTATTCCATTTTCATCTTCCTTTCCATTCTACTAGATTATGTAATGATATGATTTTTTTCTATACACTATTCCCATTTGATCCTCACAAAACCACTGTCAGGTTGTCAGTGCAAATATTATTTTATCTATTTCACTGAATGTTTAGTGAGTGTACAAAGCAAAAGAGCATGTAAGAGCAAGCAATAAGATAAAGACTTTGGTACCATGTAACCACTTCTCTCTTACAGACACAAATATACAAAGGAAACTTCATCCTCTTTGACCAATATTGATGTCTTGACTAAATACTATTATTATTCTCAAGTTCTTCTGCAGCAACCTAAGAGAAATCAATATTCACGTGGCTGGATGTTGTATATGCCTGTGCCAATAGGTTTCAACCTGACATTCATCTGTCTTCCTAGTAAGACACTAGGATTATAAATCAGCTCAAAACACAAATAAAAGAGAATAAAATACACAACTATCTATTGTTGGGGCTTCCACCCATAGAGCTTGCTGAAGAGTGCTGCAAAAATTAATAACCAGCTTCCCAAACTCCACTTCTAAATTTATGTTACTTCTCTTTACTTGCCTATTCTTCCTTTTTATTTAGCTTTTGATGGACACATATTAAAGCATTGCTGCTAACCATGGATTCTAGTTTGTGATATAGTTTACAATTTGTCCCCCAATATTTTACAGGTTTTGACAAAATTTATAAGCACCAGTATTCATCATTTTAATGTTATGCAGGACAATTCCAATGTCCCAAAAGTGCTGCCACTTTACACTTATTCTTCCCTCTCCCTCCCCTCAGAACCTCTGGTGGCCAATGCCTTTTATATCAATGATCCAAGTTCTTCCATTGTTAGAATAATAAAAAGTCTACTTTATTCCATGGTTGTATTTGCCCCTTATGCTTGTTCATTTCACAATCTTGAGGATTTTGTGATTGTGATGTCCACTCTCTTTCTGCTAAGATGAAGCTTAGTTTCCATGGAGCAGATAGGCAGAACTGTCTTGCTTGCAGTTGTAGATACTCTCTGTTTATTTGGACTGGGCATTGACCATCATATTTTTGTTAGTTGTCTTTAGTGAGTCCAGTGAACTAGAGAGTAGGTGTTGCAACTCTGCTGAGATTCAGGGCTCAACCAGCATATAAGCAGACTAAATTTTTATATCTCTAGTATATATATTTAATTATATGTTCAAATAAAAGAGGTAGAAGAGTCACGTGTAGGGCAATTATAAATGAGTCTAATTCTGTTACATTGGAAAGCATATGTTCCAAACTAAGTCCCACTGGCAGGGTGTCGAATTCCTGAAATTACTGCCCTGCTTATTGTGTCTAGATGATTCTAGAGCCCTCAGGAGTCCAGTCTTTGAGGCACTGTTTATTGGGAAGTCAGTGAGATCCAGCTGAGATATGCATAAACATTTACTAGTCTTTTAATTGAACACATTAGATACAGCATCCTTTCTTTCTATATACTCAATCAGACTGTTAAGAGGAAAGTTTAAAATGGAATAACATATGTATAATCACCTGAGGTGCCTGGAGGTGAACACAATGCCAAGATTATAAAATCCATTGCAAACATTTTCAATTTTACTGGCAACTTCAGCTCTAATTCATGTTGCAATAGCCACATATAGTACTTACTGTCTGGTATTCTAAAAAATCCCTATACCCTCAAGTCCTGGAAATCTCTTTTCTTCAATGGTGAGTGTGTTAAATCCTATTTATATTTTAATCATTCTTTAAAATCCAACGTTTTTATTCAAATTTCTGTGCTCAAATAAGTCTAAATGAATTGTTGATATATGGTTTCATGTAATTCACATATACTTTTATTTTGACATTGATACTCATTATCATCATGTAAAAATGTCTATGTCTATTAATACATCAAAAGAAATTCATACATAACATCAACCACTGAAGTGGTTTTAATTTCAGAAATGTTTACTTTCATTTCTGTGTAGATTATTTGTAATGACAAATGTACTTCCCAGAAATGAAGAGAACTCATGTTTTATGCACAAAAAGAAATTTGTCTTTCAAAGTATCCAACAGTAAGCTCATTCTTTTTTTTTTTTTTTTAAGAAGTGGGTATATGGAAATCTTATGCCCATTAGTCAAATAAATGGTTATTCCTGACTTCTCCTGGTAAATGAAATTTGGAATTTCATTTACCAGTCACTCATATCAGTACTATATAAAGACTAATCTATTTTTTAATGTAATAAAAATCTTCCAAATAATTTGCATGTTTCTTCCCCATAAAACTAACAGTTGCAATCAGTATGTTTCATTTCATCGAAATCCCATGTTTTATCTAAGCAGACTTCCACAAGTACTTTCTTCATGAAAGTTCATATTCACCCTCAGTAATGTCCTTGATATTTTAGATGTATCTGTGTAGACACATCTGCAACCATTAGTCTAGGATTCTTTACATGTAGGGTTATTCTAATGTTCATTTTGTGTTCACTTGTCAATGCCTATAAGACTTGAATAATAGAAGATGAATCACTAATAATGCTGTATGGTGAAAGACCAGGACAGGATTTGTCAGAGGGTGTATAGGGCAGGCTAGGGAGAGTATGATCATTTTTTCAAATGATATCAGGCTTGGTAACTGTCAATTGATTGGAAAAAAAGGCAAATAGTGTCCATTTCTCTCCTCCCATAATATCATTTCATTGAAATTTTCTCTATTTTGTATAATTATATTCAGTAAATAAATAGTATTGGTGAGCCTTAAAACATTAATGCATTTTAACTCATTTTTACTTATTAAATTGCCAAATACATCAACTAAATTAAAATAAAAAAGAAAGAAAATACTGTGAATTCTTCCATTTCCCTGCTGATTTCTTTTTCTTTGGTCTAATTATTTTATCAATTGCTGTGACAGGGTGTAAAATCCTGCACATTGTGCATGATTGTTTTGTAAGTTCACAACTTCTCTAATAAAATATATATCTTAAAAAATAAGACATATAAACATGTATAAGTATGCATGTCTATTTTACTGAATTAATTTAATTTTAAATATATTAAAAACATAAGTTATTGGAAATCCTTTTATTAATCACAAAATTCATGTGACTTTTAATATTTCTATGTGCAAGAATTTTCACTTTTATGTTTTTAAATTCTGTTTGGAATACCAGGTAAAATAATGTATATTAATATGACAGGTGAAGTATTACTAATTATAGTTTATGACATTTTGAAAATGTACACTAATGTAACTTTGTTCAAGATAATACCTAATTTTTCTAAGTGCTTACACATATCAAATAATGATAATGTTTACTCACTATAAGCATTTTTAAAATAAAAAATTTAAAAATTCTTGGCAAAGAGAATTATCTGCAATGAATGAAAATACATTAAATTTGCAATACTAAGTTATTTTTGAATGTTCTTCTTTGAACATTACACACTTGGTTTTTCAAATAAGAAAGACATGATGATATAGGGCATAGTGTAAATATCTTCTACTTTAGAAGATAAAAAAGTTTTGATCAAAGATGAAGCAAGAACCTTTTTTGATATGTGAAGAATGTTAGTAAAATTTTCTAAGAGTAAGATATTTTAGACCTTTCATTCATACTACCCACTTGAGTCCACTAAAGTAGACTTAGGGTATCTGAGGTAGAAACCCTAGATGCTTTTAGGGAATGAAAATCAAAGGAGCTGAGGTCTGGATGTCAAGGCAGAATCA
Organism: Cabassous unicinctus; assembly: GCA_029593785.1. NCBI lineage: Eukaryota > Metazoa > Chordata > Mammalia > Cingulata > Chlamyphoridae > Cabassous > Cabassous unicinctus. The sequence goes on along the minus strand of JAQZBX010032860.1, from coordinate 13,491 downwards.
TTCTCAAATGAAGCTGCAGTTACCAGTGCATGTGTTGGTTATTAGAGGATAAACAGGCCAGGATGGCTAGTTGTTTGTTGTGCCAGAGAAGTACTTAGTAAACTCCTGAGAAGGAATGAAACAATTCCAAAATATCCCTATAATCCATGATAGTGTTTTTTTTTTTTTTTTTTAATAACATGGGAACTAAGAATGCTGTACCTTATTCAGGAGACACAACAGCACCTAGGGTGGTTTGGACCATGAGAGTCCTGGACAGCCAGCTGGGACAGCAAGAAAAAGGATGCGTAGGCTAAGCCTCAGAGTGTTTTTGGTGCCAGTGGAGGTCTAGGACAAAGCCATTACAGCAGAGTGCACTTAGAATTTGAGAAATCCATAACCAGGAACAAAATACTGCAGACCCCATAGCAGAAATACTGTGAACAAAATTAAAAGGTAAGGACTCAGTTCCCTTATAAGATAATCAGGCTAATAACACTTGGGTAGAAAGTCAGTGAGATTGGAGAGCTCAGATCCCAAAACACACTACTTACTTTGAGGAGACAGCAAGAAGGACAGTGAATACAATGGGCTCTAGCATGCACCACACTTATCTTCAGGTTATTCACAGAGTCATCAACAGTTACCTTTGGGTCCCTTAATGATAACCAAAGTAAGTGGAAAATAACTTGAGTAAAATTTGGTTAGATCTCAGAGTTTGATTGAGTCAATTCATGAATAAGGGAGATTCTTATAACCACGAAGTAGAGAGGAACTTCACTGAACAAAGAGATCAACAGGTTTTCATAGATATTAAAATGTAGTACATTGTGTTGAATTTTCCATTAGTTAATGCAGCCTACATTTCTTAGTACAGTTAATGCAGGTAGTTGCTTAGCAGTGAGGAAGTTATCTAGTGTAAGAACAGGGAGTTGACAATAGCTTCTTGGTGGATTTAAATTCTGTGTTCTGGGTAACTTGGGCATTTACAAGTAATAGAAACTTTCTTAGAATTTGGTTTTGCTGACATAACACTTAGCACAAGAGCCTCCATGTTGGGCCTACTAAATTTTATTTATGTACTTTGAACAAGCAACTTCATAGACTATATATTTCCATACAACATCCATCAGAGGAGATAATCAGGACACCTAACACTTAAGGATATTCTCATTTCTGCTCTAAGATCTGTTTGAAGTACTATGGTAAAAGCTTTGCATTATGAACATGAAAATTCCAGATAAATGAATGTAGAATTAGATACATGGCTAGTAAGGCTTTCTATGTCTGTTGTAGGCTAATTTCCAGACAGAAGATCCTTGAGGCTAGTTAATGTATATTTTATAACTTACATCACCAGCATGCAGCTCAGAGAATGAGTGTGGAGGTCCACATTTCTTTCTTGTTTGCCTTAAATATCAAGGATTTCCTGTATCAATTTGTGACAGTTCTATCATACAGTTATATCATAAAATGGAATTAAAGTAAAAGTACAAACTGATGAATATGGTGTGCAATCATTATAAAACAAAGGTTAGAATGTCAACTTGTAGTCTTTACTCAATTCAAAATTATTGAGAGAATCACCCAGTTTCAATATCTGATTTGAGCTGAAAGAGCTGAGTTGGACTCTGAGATTGTGATGGTACCCAATTAATAAATCAGTCAAGTAAAATTAGAAATATGAGTGAATCTTTACTCATTTACTATGATGGTATAACCAAGAGGTTAAGTCAGAGAAAAAGCTCAGCCAGCCCTTAAGTGACTGTAAAGTCTGATTTCTATGTCAATGAGAAAGAAAGCTGAGAATTCTTCAGATCTCTAATGTAGAATCACAAAACAGTAAGTTTTTAGTGGCAAAATCTATCTCTGGAGCTGGTGCCAAAGTGAAGCTAAAGAAAATAAAAAAGGCCTTCTAATCTAGCTGGCTTTCCTCTCCTTCATGCAGTGTCATGTTTCTTACCATTGCCTGGTTATTTAATATACTTTCCAGGTTTTGCTCTAGATTGGTGGTGTTTTGTAATGTATCTTAAATTGTATCCTCAATGGAAGAAGCAAGACCTGATTATTTTATAATAGCATAGCTCTGCATTTCAATATACCTATATGAGCATGGATTTAGTTTATATTAGTAGACTGATAATAACACTATATCAAATAGATTGATATAAGATTGTTACCAGATAATAAAAAAATGTATCATATTGTACAAACAATAGTATAAACAAATCAATAATACATAATATCTACTCAACTTTTACATTCATATTTTAGAAGATAATGAATATTTAAATAGGACTTTTCCCATGGCCCCCATCACAACCTTATTTCAAAGACAATAGATCATGGGGTTGAGCGTAGGAGTAAGACTTGTGTAGAAGAGACACTACTTTATCTTGACCTGGAGTATTGGAAGAGATTGGCCTCATGTAAATGAAAATGCTGGCACAGTAATATAGCCTAACCACTGTTAAATGAGAGGAGCTGGAGGAGAAGGCATTTCTCTATCTCTCAGAAAAAGCCACCTTGATGATGGTGAATAGGATGTTTGTGAAGGTAACCAGGATTCCTAAGAGTGGAATAAGAAGCAGAATGATGGTGTTGATTAATCCACAGGAGAGACTGGGAACACTTAGACTTTCACAACAAAATGGTGGGTTTATGTAGCTCCACCAAAGGGGAATCTCATGCTGTAGACATGAGATTAAAACATTGAAAATATTAAGTACTGAAAGTATTAAGACATTGAAAATACCAGGCGTCCAGGAGGTAACAGTCATTTGCCTGTAGAGAGATAAATTTATCAAACCATATTTGAACTTGATTTGTTTTAACACTATGTGAAACTGTCAGTTAGACTGAATTTTTCCATGTTTTAATATATTTCAGAAATAGTCTATAAACCAGAAATAGATTGAATAAATGTTTGTGTGTATTTTTTCAACCAGTGCATCATGATCACTTTTAGTGGTGGATCTCCAGTGGAATAAATTTAATCATAATGACTTCAATTCCTGCATATCATAATTCCCCTTGGTTTCATAACAGTGATCCTTAGAACAAAGTAAAGGTCTATAAGCAAGTATGTTAAAATTAAAGCCCTGAGGTGGATAAGAATTGTGTTTAAAAGTACAAATGCAGAAATGACCTTCTATGAACTAGAATGGATATATATCACTATTGCAGGGAAGTGGGAATGTGGAGAAGCATTGGAAAAATTAATGTAACCTATGTACTATAATTAACAGCAGTACCGTAATATTCTTACATGAATACTAAGAGGCACTGTATTAATAATAGGGAGATATGGAGAAAAATTTGCCAAATATATGCTAGGTACCATAGTTAGTAGTAATAGACTGATGATATTATCTCATAATCCATTACAAATGTTCCACAATGGCGTGGTATGTTGATGAAGGGGTGTTGTATGGGAATTCCATGTAAGTGCATGATTATTATTTTAAGGTCACAACTTCTATAATGAAAAATGTTTTTAAAAATGAAAGCACTGGTCACTGAATCATTACTTCAGACATCAGTACACATGGTTTCTGTGTTGGTTAGTAGAAGCTAATTCTCTGAAAATGATTTAGTAATTTTCAGATATTTTTCTTGCTCCAGATATTAAGAATTTTCTTCAAATAATGAGCATTTTATGTGTAGTTTCCTAACAAATGCCACTGATTTCTACACATTCTTTTTTTCAACATATCTATTTTATTGACACATATTAATAAAACATACAATTCATTCAAAGTATACAATCAATGGTATTTGGTATAATCACATAGTTGTGCATTTATCACTTCAATCATTATTAGCGATTTTTCATTATTTCAATAATAATAATAATAAACAGACAAACAAGAAAATTACTCCCCTCAATCTTTCTCTGATTCCTCTACTATACATGGTTGCTATTTCTGGTATTTCTTGCACAATTATTTATTTGTTTATTAAGCAGTTTTATTGAGATATATTCACATACCATATGATCTATCCAAAATGTATAATCAATGGCTTTTAGTATAATCACAATGTTCCTCATTCATCTTCTCAAAAATTTTAGAACAATTTCATTACTTCAAAATGAAAGACTCCACATCCTTTAGCATTCTTTTCTCAGCCCTACATAATCACTAAATGTATTTCATCTTTATAAATTGATTCATATTTAATTTTTATATGAATGGAATCATGCAATATGTAGTACTCTTTGTCTAGTCTCCTTCACTTAGTATTTTTCCTCTGATATTAACATTTTGTAGTATTAACCTATATTTGTTCAACTTCAAAGAAAAATGGTTTTATATATGCAATTTTACCCATATTGATATTTCACATAATATATTTATATTTCACACAATATATTTCGTTCATATTTGGACATTCATACAGTATTTGTCTTTGTGTCTGGCTTGCTTCATTCAACCTAGTGTCTTCCAGGTTCATCCATGTTTTCATGTTTCATGACTTCATTTCTTCTTACTGCTACATTATATTCCATCATATTTGTTTATCCACTCATCAATTGATGGACACCTGGGTTGTTTCAAACTTAAGGCTATTGTGAATAATGCTGCTATGAACATCAGTGTGCAGATGTCTATTGGTGTCACTGCTGTCAATTCTTCTGGGCATATACCTAGCAATGGTATTGCTGGGTCCTATGGCAAGTCTATATTCAACTTCCTTAGGAACTGCCAAACAGTCCTCCACAGTGGCTGTACCATTCTACATTCCCACCAACAGTGAATAAGCATTCCTATCTCTCCATATCTCTCTAACACTTACAGTTTTCTTACACAATAGCTGCCATTCTAATAGATGTGAAATGATATTTCATTGTAGTTTTGATTTGCATTTCCCCAATCACTAAGGAATCAAAACTGTTGCCTATTTCTCAAAACTAGTCAATGCAGTAGCACAGCATTTTCCAGTTTGCATCTGATTAGTGACAGCCACTTGTTTTTACTGCAAGAAGCAGAGAAATTTACCTCAGGGCAACCTACAACTGTACACTGCCCACACTGTATGTTGCCCCTTCTAAAGCAAAACATGGGATATTGGCTCACATCTGAGAGGATAGGCAGATAACAAACTATCTTACTAGACTATTCCAATATGAGGACAAAAGCAGTCTCCTCTTTATACTTGCTACATTACTTCCAACCTTCAAGAAGTACCAGAGCATGAGTGTATGCAAATAATTGAGTAAATGCATTCTAGCCACCCTGAACATAGAGATGAAATGATGGAGAATGTAGACTTGGAGATTTGCACCAATGGAAGCAGCTTCATTGACCAGGAACACAGAAGGACTGTTTATGCTATAGTAATCTTAAAATAGGTACTCAAAGCTGAGGGCCTTCCCCAACTATGTCTGCTCAATGAGCAGAACTCATAGCTTTCACCAGGGCCCTACACTTAGGGAAAGAATGATAAACATATTCACAGATTCTGGATATGAATTTTCAGTGGTTAATGCTCATTGGGCCATTTGGAAGGAAAGAGTCTGTTATTCTCAGGGAAAAAGAAGATAAAACATGATGACATATTCTGGTCTTGTTAGATGCTATCAGGAGGCCTCATGAAGTAGCAGTCATCAACTAACCTGGACGTAGAAGAAATAATAACTTATTAGCAACAGAAAGCAATTTAAGCAATCATGCAGCAAAAGAGTAGGCCAGGTTCCAAACACCTGAAGAAGTTACTGCAGTTATTGTATCAAGTATTGATTTAATGCCATTTACACCCCAATATTCCTTAAATGACCTGTCAAGAGCCAAGGAATGGGGGTTTTCCTTCCAAAACATTACATCTGCTGTATAATCCAGAGGTACAAGGGGAGCCAGTGCAGACCATTCTAGAGGGTGGATTTATCATAATGAAAGAGTAGCCCTGATCCCAGAAAACTTAATGAAAAGAATTATCCCCAATTTACAACAGAGCACTCACTATGGAGGGACATCATGTACAAATGGCTACAGAAGTATATTGTGGGTCCTAGCATGAGAGAAACTATATGAAGAGTGGCCTAAAAGTGTCTTGTTTGTGCCAAAATCAATTCCAAGACAGACCTCCCACTGATTAAATGGGGGGTTCAAGCATGAGGAATAGGCTCAAGGGAAGACTAGCAAATATAATTTAATGTTCCAAAAGCCCAAGGAAACTAGAAGTATCTGTTTGTGTTTGTGGATATGTTCTCAGAGTGGTTTAGGTTTTCCTGTGTGGAATAGAAAGAGCTTTTAGGCCTTACTAAGGGGAATTATTCCCCAGTTTGCAGTGTTGCTCTCTACTCAGAGGGATAAAAGAAGTGCCTTCATTGCTAAAGTAACTCAAGTCATATCTAACACTTAAGGAATTAATTGGAGGCTATATGCGTTTTGGAGGTCACAATCCATAGGGAAAACTGAAAAATTTAATCATACCTAAAAGAGAATGCTAGCCAAGTGCTGCCAATAGACAAATTTAACCTGGGACAAAGCTCTGCTAGTTGCCATGCAACTATAAGGTAGTTGAGCCCCCAGAAACAAGCTTGATTTGAGCTCTTATGAAATAATGTATGGGAAACCCATCCTTAAAACCAATTGTAATCACAATCTAGAAAGTGACCATGTTGTTATCTAATGAAAAACAATAAAATCTATCCAATCCTTAGAAGCCACTCTCTCTGCATTTCACAAATATGCCTCTGATTGGCTTCTGTTCCACACAAATATCCCCTGCATCAAATCAATCCAGGTGATTGGGCACTGAGGAAGGCTAGTTTAGGGAATAAGTAGACAAATCTAAAACCAGGCAGAAAAACATTTGTAAAACATGTGGCCATGGAAACCCACCAGGAAACCCCCTGTGGGAAAGACCCCACCAGAAGGCAGCTGGAAGTACCCAGCAAGAATCTTCCATTTCAAATGAGATTTCATCTGGGGTCAAGGAAAATCCCCAGATCCTCTAAAGCAGCCTTATCATTGGGCTCCCCTGGGGAACTGACAGGTGGGGTAATCAATGAAAACAACAAACAGCTGGGACCCCTATCCTGAACATTAGCAAGGCAAGGAATAATTAATAGCTTAAAAAGCAAGCATACAAGCAAAATCTCTTCCTCTCTGCCAGCAGCAGCCAACAGCTACACCTGGGGACTAGTAATCTCTTATTTGCTCCCATTTCCATTTTCTTCTCCAATTTCCTCAATAAACTACTGGCCTTGCTAAACTGGCAGATTCTTAAATTCTTTTATGAACATAGCCAAGAACCTAGAGGAATCTGGCTACACTTGGTGAGCCAGCCTGACGTTCTAGAGGCAAGGACTGTTGAGCCTTAACTGTGAATTATAGCCTGTTTTGTACCCTCTTTTGGCTATCCATTTTAAATGGGTTCCCCTATGGGCTCCCACAGGACATAATCCCAGGCCAAAGTCAGGGCACAGGTCACAGGACCCCTCTGCATCTGTGCTACATTCCCAGACTTTTTGTACCTGTCCCTGGTCAGGAGGGTGGGGCAATGGGGTTGCAAAGCAGCACCCTACTGAGACAGAGCGTCCTGGGCTGAGCTCCTCAGGCAGTGGGAATGCCTTTTACATCCTGGTTGGGGTGTCTTCACTCTAATTCCCTGGCTTCTTTGACAGCTAGCGCCAGCTCCTGGCACTGGCTGCCACTGCCTTCTCCTGCCATTACCACTCCTGTGGCAGCAGTGATGGCAGAGGGCTTCAGGGGCTTGTGCCCTTCCTAGGGAATCTGGCCTTATGCATGCAACTCCCTGTTCATCTGAGCCTTTCCAGCCTGTCTTCCTACCTACCCTACCCAGCTCCCCAGTCTGGGACAGGGTGGGAGCATGGAAATAGGCAGGACTGAGGTCAGTGCCATGGGAAAGTCCATGTTCCCTTTACCAGGGGGTCACAGAATAGGGGCTGGGTCCATAATTCATTTCAACTCCACATTTAATCTCCATACTACTGAATTCTTCATTTCAGGTTTGTAAAATGCTTTGGAATATTTTAGAAACTCAAAATGCATATGCTAGGAGGTTTTTTTTTCCACCCGTGGTGCAGGGAGGTTCTGTTTCTGCCTAGTCCCCTGGAGCCTCTGACACTGCCTCATTACCTGATATTAGCAAGGCTGTTGGCTGGAACAATTGATCTTTATTTATTTATTTATTTATAAAGATTTATTTATTTATTTATTTATCCCCCCCTTGCTGCTTGTGTTTTACTGTGTCCATTCACTGTGTGTTTCTTCCGTGTCTGCTTATCTCCCCCTTGCTGTGAAGTCCTGCTGCATCAGCCCACCATGCCACGTGGGCCAGCCTGCCCTCACAAGGAGGCCCCAGGAAGCGAACCCAGGGCCTCCCATATGGTAAACGGGAGCTCTATCCATTGAGCCACACCTGCTTCCCAACAATTGATTTTTAATCTCTTAATGGACTTTCAATGTCTGGCTTAACTGAGAAACTCCCAGGGAGGGCCATAAAATAAGGTATCTTAAGCCAACCATTATCCTAGGAAGAATCACATATTCTGGGGACTTCTGTTGAAGGGTAACTGCTCCCAACATCTCCCACAAACCTGACTTGGGGGCTTTGGGCTGAATTCTTGGTTCAGCATCTCCCAAGTCTTAGGGAGCCATGGGGATGCCCCTTAGCAGGGCTCTGAATTCTCAGGATACTGAGATCAGAGCAGTGGCTCCAAATGTTTTCCAAAACCTAACAGCCCCTGAGTTGTTGGTGTCTATTTTGGGATCTTTGGTTTGGAAGGTAAAAATTTGGACAGACTCTGAGATGCTGGAATGGCTGACAAACTCTTCTTCATTCTTCTTAGAATAATGGGCATGGCATCTAGCATTCCAATATGGTATCTAGCATTCCAGCAGACTTACCAAAAGGGCGTCTTCTCAGGAATCGGGCAACCTGCCTACTGATGGTCTATGTGGCTGCAGTATGGCCGAGAATAGCCTCTGCATGGAACCCTGAATTCCACTTAAACCTGTGTAAGAGAACCCAGATTTGAGGCCCAGAGAACACGTGATCATGTCTCCTTAAAGAAATGAGGAAATGTGCTACCCAAACCAGTGAATTTTAAATAAGTGCAGGGAAATTACTGAGAAGAAGAACCTAGAAATCCAGCCAGTCAGCCTCAGATATCCATAAAAAACTGCAGAAACATTCCCTGGGCCCTCAAACTTCCATTAACTCCATTTTCAAAACAGACTTCTCAATTTTCAACAATTGAGACCATGCCACCAAGATAAAGAGGATAAGAGGAGGCAGGCATGAGATCCAGAAACAGGCTGATTTTTTAAAAAAATTCATCAGTCCTAGTCTGGACCTTTCTAAACTCAGTTGCACCCCCCCCAAAAGTGAATGGAGATTGAGATCTAGGCCTTTTACTAAACCTCTCTCCTTTAAAATAAGGAACCTGTTCATGTGCCATCAATTAATGTTAAAAAGTTCCTATAAATGGGCTTCCATCGGGTCTTTCTCTATGCAAAGGGTATAAAATGCTTTCTTCTGTATTAATTTGTGCTTAAATTTGTGTTTAGCTTTTAAATCTGTTTATAACTTTGTCAGTTTTCTTGTGCCTAGGAAATCAGATTTGGGGTTTGTCCATTTCGAATGCAACAATGGTAAAAGTTAACCTAAAATTGGGGTTTAGATGTCAATACACTCTTGCAATTGGATTTGATGTATAAATCACAAGGTTGAATTTGTTTAACTGCTAGTTAAGCAGAAAATCTTAGCAAAGTTTTTACTATAAAATTGCATGAGTTGATTAGTTAATAAAAGTGCTCAGTTTGCTTTAAATTAAGAACTTACTGAAAACTGTAAACATTAGGAATTCCTTCCCGCTCATTATGTGGGTCTCTACCCACTGATAAATCACATTACGACAGAAAGAACACTCACACACTCCCTAGAAGCCTGCTCCAGGTGTACCCTGTCCCAAATGCCCCCTGCCCCCAACCAACACCCTAAACCAGTGACCCTTCCTTGTCAGTTTGCCATAAGAGCATTCCCATCTCTGTACTTTCAACCTCATACTCACAAATCCCCAGTGTTCAACTGGTCCCTCTCTCAATCCTCCCCCCAGTATCCTGGAACTTCTGACCCACCCTTCCCAATCTACCCACCTGTCAATGCTGCACCACCCAAACCAGCAATATCACTACCCTATTGTCCTATCCCTTCAATACACAACTGCACTCTATCACTTTACCATAGATTACAACTGTATGGACGATGGCTCACAACCTTCTCTTCTCTTTCTATTTATTGTAAACCTATCTTACAGACAATAGCTCTCTGAGACTGCTCAATTTCCTTAATTCATATCAGTGAGGTCATGTAATATTCATCCTTCAATGCCTAGCTTGCTTCACTCAACATAAGGTCTTCAATATTCATCCGTGTTATCCAGTGTATAAGCACTTTATTCCTACTTACAGCTGAGTAATATTCCATTGTATGTATGTACCATATCTTGTTTATCCATTCATCTGTTGATGGGCACCTGGGTTGATTCTAACTTTTGGCAATAGTGAACAATGCTGCTATGAACATTGGTGTGCATATATCTGTTCATGTCTTTGCTTTCGAATCTTCAGGGCATAAACCCAGCAGTGGAATCTCTGGATCATATGGAACTTCTGTAGTTAATTTTTTGATGAACCACCAAACTGTACTTCATAGTGGCTGGACCATTCTACAATCCCACCAGGAGTGGATGAGGGTTCCCATTCCTCCACATCCTCTCCAACACTTAGTCTGCTGTTTTTTTAGTAGTCCCCATTGTAATGATTGTAAGATGGTATCTCATTGTAGTTTTGATTTCCATTACCCTAATAGCAAGTGATGTTGAGCATCTTTTCATGTGCTATTTAGTCATTTGTATTTCTTCCTCAGAGAAGTTCCTTTTCAGGTCCCTTGCCCATTTTTTTAAATGGGTTGTTTGTCTTTTTATTTTCAAGGTGTAGGATTTCTTTATATATGCAGGATATTAGGCTCCAATCAGATATATGGTTGCTAAATATTTTCTCCCATTGGGTAGGCTGCCTTTTTACTTTCTTGATAATGTCCTTTGAGGTGCAGAAGTTTTTTTTTTTAATTTTGAGGAGATCCCATTTATCTATTTTTTCTTTTGCTTCTTGTGTTTTGGGTGTGAAGTTCATGAAAACATTTCCTATTACAAGGTCCTGTAGATGTTTCCCTACATTATCTTCCAAGATCTTTATGGTCTTGGCACTTATATTTAGATCTTTGATCCATCTTGAATTGATTTTTTATAAGGTGTGAAGTGGTGTTCCTCTCTCAATCTTTTGGATATGGATATCCAGTTCTCCAAGCACCATTTGTTGAAGAGGTCATTCTCTCCAACTGAGTGGGCTTGGTGGCCTTGTCGAATATCTGATGAATGCATATGCAAGGATCTATATCAGAACTCTCAATTCAGTTCAGATTGGTCAGTATGTCTATCCTTGTGCCAATACCATGCAGTTTAGAGCACTGTAGCTTTGTAGTATGTTTTAAAGTCAGGTACTGTGATACCTCCAACTTCATTTTTCTTTTTCAAAATATCTTTGGCAATTCGGGCCTCTTACCTTTCCAAATCAATTTTATAGTTAGTTTTTCAAATTCATTAAAAAATACAATGTTGATTTTTATTGGGATTGCATTAAATCTGTAGATTTGCTTGGGTAGGATAGACATCATGATGATTTTCAGTCTTCCTATCCATGAACAAGGTATATTCTTCCTTTTATTTAAGTTTTCTTTGATTTCCTTTATCAGTGTTGTGTAGTTTTCTGTATATAAGTCCTTACATCTTTAGTTAAATTTATTTCTAGGTATTTGATACTTTTTTATTTTTGATACTTTTAGTTACTATTGTAAATGGTATTTTTTTCTTGATTTCCTCCTCAGATTGCTCATTATTGGTGTACAGAAATGCTGCTGATTTTTGAGTATTGATCTTATAGCCCATGACTTCACTGAACTCCTTTATAAGTTCTAAAGGCTTTGTTGTAGATTTCTCAGGGCTTTCTATGTATAGGATCATGTTGTCTGCAAAGAGTGAAATTTTTACTTCTTCCTTTCCAATTTGAATGCCTTTTACATGTTTTTCTTGCCTCAGTGCTCGAGTAAGTACTTCTAAGACAATGTAAATAGGAGTGGTGATAGTGGGCATCCTTGTCTTGTTCCTGATCTTAGAGGGAATGCTTTTAGGATTTCACCATTGAAGACGATATTGGCTCTGGGGTTTTTTCATATATACCCGTTATCATGTTCAGAAAGTTTCCTTCTACTCCTATCTTTTGCAGTTTTTTTTTAATCAGTAAAGAGGGCTGTATATTTCCTAATAGGGGAGGACAAACCAGTGTGTCAAGACCTCTTGTTGCATGTAACCATGAATCTTGTCATCCAACGAATCAAGGCAGGGGGTTGTTGTGGGCTCCGGGGGAATGGCGTGGGAGCTATAGAATAGATCAAACAGGGGGTATTTAGTGGTCAGTAGAAATGTTCTTCATACAGTGATGGACACAGGACATGGAAAATATCATCAAGATTTATAAAAGTGTATGGTCTAAAATGTAAACCATAGTGTAAACCATGGAAAATGTTTAGTAGCTATGTTTCACTATTTGTATATCAGTTATAACAATGCTACCATACACATGTAAAAAGGTATTAATATGGGTGGGAGGAAAAGGGGAGGATGTTGAGTATATGAGAGTCTCCTGTATTCAGTGTGTGACTTTACTGTGACCTAAAACTTCTGTGAAAACAAAATGAAAAATAGTGAGACACTGGGGAATGAGAGGGGGAAGGTGACATGATACAGAATGGACACCAGATAGTGCAGTGATGAAAGACAAAAGGTAAAAAAAAAATTATTATATTTTTTCATTTTTTTTTGGAATCCCGGGCTTTTAATTTTATTTTATTTTTAGTTTTTTTTTAAAAAAATTATTTATTTTATCTCTTACATTTAAACTTATCATTTTTATTTCATTTTCCTATTAATTTTATTCAGCTATTGTAATGGCTTCATCTTTGAACAAGTTTTGGATCACAGAAGGGTTGCAACTGGGGCAGGGGAGGATCATTGGTGTGGGCTATCAGGAATGGGGGACGCATGGGAGGAAGTTCACCTGAGCATAAATATAGGGCATGTGAAAATGTTCAAATGTGCACGGGGCATTGTCACAGTGGGTGGAGAATCACTCAATAAATGAGAGAACACTGAATTACCACCATGGAGAACTCTGCCACATTCTCTAAGGGAGCAGTAACAGTCCTCCAAGTGCAGGGGCAATGTCTAGCAAAAGGGAATGGTGCACTGATGGGCCCTTGATATTAATGACTAGCCTTGTGATTATTTGCTCTTGAAATTGAAGCTTAGCCTATTGTTATGGGGTGCCTAAGGACTGCCTGTGAGAGCCTCCTTGTTGCTCAAAAGTGACCTCTCTTTAAGCCAAACTCAGCATATGAATGCATTACCTTCCTCCAAGCATGGGA
>JAQZBX010032859.1:0-25663 GCA_029593785.1 Cabassous unicinctus | reverse complement strand
CCCTGCCTGTCCCTAATCTATACCAGAGACAGGCACCCATTCCCACATAGTGATTCAGTGGTCATGTAAGCATACCCCTTCTGACAGATAATTCCCCTTTTACCTTTTCCAATGTGGTTTGGGTTCCAAAAATAACAAAACAACCTGGCTCTGTTGGACATGGGTGCCCAAATCTCTTGAAGCCTAGGAAGCACTCATGGTTTAAAGGATTCCAACACTAAGTGAAGTGCTTGGGGAGAGGATTAATAAAAGAAGTAATTGCTCCATTAATTATTAAAATTGGCACATTTTGACTAAAAGAGGATTCTCTCCTGGTTGTTCCTCCCAAGACTATCTTTTTCCCATTAATGGAATTGATGTCTTCTGTCAGCAGGTAACTTCATGGAAAAAGACTGAGGCTTTTAGTCAATTGGAGGCTGAGCCCCAAACCAATTCACTTGATCTAGGTGCCAATTTCAAAATAGATGACATGCAACTTTTCTGGATTTTAACTTTATATATTCCCCTTAACATCATTAAGAACTGCATTTATCTCTATATGTTTGTGTGATATATTATTGCAAACACTAATTAAAAAGAGGTTTAGCTTTATTATTCTTGTTGGACACAAGGGAGAAGACTTCCTCCTTCTTCACATCTCTTTTCATATTTACATTAGAAAACCCATTATTGTAAGTCTTGTTCTCTGACCATTTGAAATATATATATACAATTTTGAAATGTATATAAATGGCTAAGTCTCTTGCAAATTTTACCACTCAAAAAGGTCTCCTCAAGGAAGGAATACATTTGATTGAAATTTAATTAAAGAAAATATCTCCATTTTAACTGGTAAGAGATGAGCATAACTCAGGAGCATGGGGTGAGGAAAGTTATTGGTTCCAAATTTAAACCTGCCTCTGGGTCTGAAATTATGAGAAATGTGTATGTAATGGGTTGTATCTGCTTAGCCACATAAAAAGCATAAGAGTTCTGTCTGCCTTTGCAATTTCTTTGTAGATTGCTTATGATGTATCATTTTCTCATTTAATGGTTACTCAATAATAAAATTGTTTTTATTCCTCTTCTATCTTAGTGGAGAGATTTTCTTGTTTGGCAGGTTATTTTGCTTTTATTTTCTATTTCCCCATCAATTACAGGCACACTTTAGCTGAGATATTGCAAACTAAGCTGCAAGGCAATAATGGTATTTATTTTGGGTTTTAGAATTGCAATTTGGGTGCACAGATTCAGGGACAAACCCAAATTTTGTCTCATCTTGGCACTTCCAGGCAAGGATTTGTAAAGAAATAGAGTAGGATAGATAAGTTGTTTGTGATTGGTGGATATTTGCAGTATTTCTATTGTCCTTCAGGTTAGGTAATTTACTGAGTTCTTTATCTTTTCATGGTGTCCAGATGTCATTAGGGTTTTGAGGAATATTGTTGTTTGAAGTTTTGCATACTTTGGCCATTTGTGATATCTGGCTGAGATTTGCATAAGAGTAACCTCTAGAATGACCTGCTGACACAATTTTAATTCTTTTAGCTATAGCAACTCTATTTTGTTCTATTTCTTTATACATTTCCCCCTTTTGATCAAGATCTTTCTCCAAAAGCATTGTTGACTAACATTTGTTATTAATTCTTCAGCACCAGGAACAATCTTCCCTGAGAGTCATAGCCCATGTAGGGGAAAAGTAGCGAGTTTATTTTCAGAGTTTTGCTTACAAGGGGCACAAATTCCAACAAAAAGGAGGCATTCATGGCATGACTCAGTCATTAATTATAATTATAATTAGGCTTAGTTTCATCATTACAGAAATAAGTTTCATAAAAGCAAGCTTCAAGATCAAGGTTTTGACACAATAGCATTGAAGCAGGCTAGTAAAATAGGGAATCAATATATGGATCTGGAATGTGGCAAGATGGCCACTTGGATATCAATAGCCCCAAGGTGGCTGCTGGAAGACCCTCATGAATGAGATTTCCTCCAGAAGCCAGGAGAAGCCATGGATATCTACAGGGACATTATCATTGGTCTCTTCTTGGGGATTGTTGGGTGGGGTAATCAATCCAAAGAACAAACAGCTGGGACTTCTCCCATGCTATTAGCAATGGGGTAGAATAATTAAAGGTTCAAAAAGCAGGTGTAAAGGCTGAATCTCTCTCTTGCCTTTGGAACCCTGTTCTGGCCTTCTTTGCCCCTGCATAGATCAATATGCAAATAAAACCTGGACATTTATAAACTGTAATGGGAAATTGTAGCCTGTAAATTGGTCCTGTTTATCACTCTTCAGCCCCATCCTCTCTACCTGGGACCTATGATATGTTACTTTCTCCCATTTTTCTTCTCACCATTCCTTAATCAATTACTGGCTTAACAAATCTGATATACCCTTGAAATTCATTTCTACAGCATAGTCAAGAACCTAGACAAAATCTGGCAACAGCATGACATAGGAAGGCATTGTGGGTATAATTCTGATGAAACCATGTGTAAGAGAAATTTTAGTAACAATAAAATAGGATTAACAAAAATAAAATAAAATAAGGATTAGCAAAGTTTGAAATATGCTATGAATCCAGTCTTTCCAAGATCTAAGATTTAACCAACTAAGTCTTAAGTTACTGTGTTCACTAGTTTATGTAATATTTGCATTTTCTCTTTGAGGTCTTTAATGTTTTCCATGTTTCAATGCCTATGGATGTGGCCAATAAATGGGGCCCTTCTGAGGAGTCTTAATTAGCACAGATTCAGCAATTTGATAGATTTTCTACATGATAAGCCCATTGACTGCTTGGGAAAAAATATGATGAATGATAAGGGACTGGGAAGAGAGTAAGGGTGAGAAAGAAAATTTTAAAAATGGTTAGGATTTATTATTCCTTATTGGAGGGACAAAGGTGGATTGAGGTGAAGGTGGGATTAAAAATGTGAATGAGAGGTAATAAGATAATAATGAATATTATTGAGTTCATTTCATCTGATGAAAATCAAGTCTTCATCAGATGCCATTCACTTTTGGGTGACTCAAGCTTAAGATTTCCAGTATTAACTGTACAGACCTCGTCTGGAGTCTTGGGATAGTGTCGATGTCAGATGTTCTCTGTTTCTGATCCTTGCTCATTTTGAGCTTTAGATGTCCAGTAGGTATGGATTTCCATGCAGGGCAGGAAGATTCTTTAAAGAAAAATATGAATCCAAGAATCAATAGTTTCTAATTTAGCTGCACACAATTATTTAGAAGTGCCTAGTAGGGTCCTTTCTAGTCAGGTTTAGTGTATCTTTGTGGAGATATCTTTTCCATTATACAAATTACCAGGCTGAAGATTGCAGTTTTGGATATCATTCTCTCCCAAGAGTACACTGTAAAAGGGTTGCTCTACCAGGGCTTCATTTATCTTATTGTTTTAATTGTTTCCTGACAGTAATTTAGCATATTTTCTTTTATGAAGCAGGGCTCATATATTCTATAACTTCCTTAGGTTTCTGTGTTATCATTTAAATGAAGATAATTCATGTTTCTATACTAACTATAGTTAGTACTAATATTTTGATTGTATCTTTCATCATTTGTAACAAATGTTTCACAAGAATGCAAGGTGCTGGTGATGGGGTGATGTATGGGAGCCTGTATGCTATGCATGCATGTTCTGTAGGTTAACAAATTTTTAAATAATAAATGAAGAAAAGAAACTGATAAGCTAATATAATAATATTAGTAATACAAATAATTAATAATACTACTAAGAAAGAAGGCAGTTGGATGAAATTCTTAAAGCACTGAAAGAAAATAACTGCCAGCCAAGAATTTTTTAACTTGCCAGACTCTCTTTCAGAAAGAGGGAGAGAATAAGATATTTTTAGATAAACAAAAGATAACTGAGTTCCTTACCACTAGAATTGCCGTACAAACAGTGCTTAAGGGTATTCTTAAGTCTTCAAGGAAAGGACAAAAGATAGTGGTATGTACCTTACTTCCTAGAGGTGGGAATATGCAAATGCATAAAAGGCAATGATAAATTATTGTTTTTTATGTACAATGTACAAAGACATAAGCAACAACAAGCACAAAAAATTGTGAGAGGACAGAATGGTGCAGGAAAAGTATATGTGCATGCTATTGAAGTTCAGTTGTTATTGAACCAAGTATGTTTATTATATATTTAGAATGTTGAATTTGAAACCCATAGTAACAATAAGGAAAATATATACAGGTATAAATGAGAAGTCATGCGATATGGTACAACAGAAAAAGCAAATAAGTATAAAAGTAGGCTTTAATGGAAGTGAGGTACAAAAAAGTTACTACAGTTAAAAGGCTAAAAAGCAAAATTGCAAAGGAAATTCTGTATTACCAATGTGGCTATAAATATAAATGGATTAAAATCTCCAGTCAAAAAGCAGAGTCTGGCAGAATGCATGAAAAAGCATGACCCAACTATACATTACCTATAAGAGATTCAAATTAAATTCAATGATACATGTAGGTTGAGGATGAAAGGATGTAAAAATATACCATGCAAGTAGTAACCAAAAGAGAGTTGGGGGAGTTATACAAATATCAGATAAAATTGACTTCAAGTAAAAAGCAGTTATGAGAGACAAATATGGTCAATTTATACTGATAAAGTGGACAATTCAACAGGAATATGTAGCAATTAAATATGTATAGGCAACTAACAGCATAGCCCCAAAATATATGAATCAAATACTGACATATGTGAGGGGAGGAATTTGTGATTTCACATTTATAGAAGGAGAATTTAGTGCACCATTATCAATAATGGATAGAACATATAGTCAGAAGATCAGTAAGGAAGTAAAGGAATTGAATGATACTCTAATCCAGCTAGAGCTAACAGACTTATATAGAACACTGAACTCAACAGAAAACATAATACACATTCTTTTCAAGTGCACATGGATCATTTTTCAGGAGAGAACATAAGTTGGGTCATAAAACAAATCTTAGTAAACTAAAAATTATTGAAATCAGACAATGTATATTCTTCAACCACAACAGGATGAAGCTAGAAATCATTAAAAGAGGGAGAAAGGTAAAATTCACAAATATGTAGATATTAAACAGCATACTCTTAAACAACTAAAGGGTTAAAAAGAAAATCAGAAGTGTAATTAGGAAATATTTTTAGGTGAATGAAAATGAAAATACAGAATACCAAAACTTATGAGAGTTAGCGAAGGCAATGCTAAGAGAGAAACTTATAGCTTTAAAAACTTACATTAAAAAAAGAAGAAAGGCTTCAAATCAGAAACCTAAACCCAAAACTGGAAGAATTAGCCAAACAAGAGCAAACTAAATCAAAAGTGAGCAAAAGGAAGGGAATAACAAAGATTATAATGGAGACATATGAAATCGGAAACAGACAAACAAGCAAAAAAACAATAGAATCAACAAAAACAAATAGTTGATTCTTTGAAAAGATCAATAAAATGGACTTTGGTCAGATTGACTGACCAATAAAAGAAAGAGAGGATACAATTAATGAAATCAGAAAATGAAAAGGGGGCATTACTATCAACCCCACTGAAATAAAAATGACTATAACAGAATACAAAGAGCAACTATATGTCAATACATTAGATAACCTACATGAATTGAACAAATTCGTAAAAACACAACTACCTATATTGAGTCAAGTAGAAATAGAAGATCTAAAGAAACCAATTACTAGGAATGAGATTGAATATTTGTCAAAGTGAGCACTGGGATTGTTCCTTCTCCTTTCCCTGAACTCTGGGGTTCTGGGTGGTCCCTGCTGCTCCTGGCCAGCTCTGCTATACTTTCAGGAACCCTGAGACAGAACTGCATTGGAGGATGTCCTTCTCCCCCATGGGTTCTCCCTCCTATGAGACTGGTGGGTTTCTCATTCCTCAAGGAGTCTCTTCCTACACACACCCCAGCAGAAAGTTAAGGGAAGGAAGTCTGCCTGTACAATGAGTGTGGCCTCTTTGGCACACCCCTGGTGAACTGCATGGCCTGTCCTGCTCACAAGGGTCTAGTGGTGTGATTCCGCCACAGCTGAAACTGAATTTAGTGCCCAATCCAGAGCCATGACTTAAATAACTCTGGTTGTTCATTACCTTTAAAGAAAGTGCATGCTGCCTTGTGCTTCTTGCAAGCATCCCAATGTCTTTGTGCACAGTCTGTGGGAAAGTTAGTGTGAAATGCTGGGAAAAGGGCATTGGAAATTCCAGAAAGGACAGAATTCAGGGAGCCAAATGGTTAAGCAGTTCACAAGTGGGCATCCCAAATCTAGGAACTCCACATGTCAGAGTGTGTCTGGCCATGGATTTTATGAAGTTGCCAGCTTGAAATATTGGGCAGGAGAAGCTACATTGCTAAGACCACAGGGGAGAGCCTGGTTTGCCTGAGCATGACAGGGGAACTGAACCAAGGAAGGGGGCTTAAAGTGGGGTTCTGTGCTGAGGGTGTGAGCTAGAAGCAGAGGGGCTAACCCAGAGGAGGGTTTTGAGTTGATGGATGGTCTTGAATTTGGGGAGGGACCTGAGCTTGAAGCCTCACCAAGGTTCCTGCAGAAGGAGCCCATATACTGCCCACCTCAATAATTCCAAAGTAGGCAAAAAATACATTTTCACACCACAACTCAAGAAGATGTCAAATAAAATACAATTGCTTGTCAACCTAAACAAAGAAAACAACATCAAGTGCAAATTACTAATAAATCTTAGTGACAAGAGAATTCATTGGCTGCCCTGAATGACTACTGGTTCAAGAGGAAAGGACAATATTAAGTGACAAAATTAAATTAGAACCCAAGATAATGAGGTTTGGAGCATTGCCATGCAAAACAATTTTCCAGCTCAACAAACGGGCTACACCTTCAAACTTCTCTGGGGCCAGCATCCATCTGACCAGACACCCAGGGCCATAGGCTCAAGCAAGGACCATGGGCTCCATGTACAACCAGCAGTTTGCAGTGGCTGCACCAATGCATTGGAGGAGACATCAGAGAATACAGACAGGAACACAGAGGAGCCACAGTTGTTGCACAGTACTGACATCTGTAAATTCAATGTGCGTATGGGGTTCTGCTTCCTGTCCATGACTTGCCCACAGCAGAGTCATGCTCCATAGCACAGTGTACAACTTTGTGCATCATAGTAAGCTGCACATGGAGGGTTTCCGGGGACTGAAGGAGGGAAAGGCAGTGTGGTTCACCTTTAAGAAGTTTGCCAAGGGCCTGGAATCTGTCACAAGACCTAGTAGGGGGTTCTGTATTGGCAGTGAGAGGTAGCCAATCGGGGAGAACATACAGAAGCACAGATGAAAAGGAGACATGTGCTACAACTGTGGAAGGCTAGATCATCATGCCACTCCAGCCCAAGAAGTGCCACTTCTGCCAGAGGATCAGCCATATGGTGGCTTCGTGTCCAATGAAAGTTCAACAGAGCCACAGTTATGAGGGAAATCCCTCTTATTTTCTGGAGTAGGAAGACATCCACAATCTTACTTTGCACCCAGATACCCAGTAATGAGCCACAGTATGTGGGGACAAACCTTTTGCCATAAGGAAGTACAAAGAGCAGGCATTAATTGGCAGAATGGAGAAAGTAGGAGAAGGTGGGTATGGGAGAGCTGTGGATCGCAGATCAGATTCCACAGCATCATCTCCTCTTCCATCTTGGTGGGGATGAAGGGGTGAGGCAAAGGAACTCCAACGGTGCTCTATCCAAATTCAAGTGATGACTTTTTTTGTTTCTTGTTGTTGCTTGATCACCACAAACATCAACTATTTGAACAACTTCATTTTTGCCAAATTGAGTGGGCTTTTCTGCCACAGTGTCTGTCCTCTTGAATCCCTCGATCTGGAATGTGTTTCATTGGATACTGTTTTTTGTTTGTTTGTTTATTTATTTATTTATTTTTATATTTTAAAAGAAGCTTAGATTACATAAATGTTACACAAAATTTACAGGGATTCCCATCATCCACACCTCCCATACCTTCCATAACCTCCCACATAAACATTTTCATTAGTGTGGCACTCCATCTGCAATGGATATACACATCCTGGGGCATTGCCACTAAGCATGGATCATAGTTCACATTGTAGAATACATTCTCTCCCACACACTTCTGCATGTTATCAGCAGATGTAAAATGGCCTATATCTGTCATTGTAATGTAACTTAGGATAATTCCCTAGTCCTGAAAAAAGCCCCTGTATTACACTGCTTTTATATCTTCCTTCCCCAAAAGTGTCCGGTGGCCACTGGCTCCACCTCAATGTTGTAATTTCTTCCATTGCTTGAATCACAGTATGTCTACAACAGAATACCAGTAAGTCCACTCTAGTCCATAGCTCTTCCCCCAATCCTGCGGATTCTGGGATGGTAATGTCCACTCCACCTCCAAGTGAGAGGTGCCTTATATCCCATGGATAAGAGGGATGGGATTATCCTTAGCCTACTCTTATGGGGTGCCTTAGGGATGCCACCTGAGAGCCTCCTTGTTACTCAAATATGACCTCTCTCTAAGCAAAACTCAGCATATGAATGCATTACATTGCCCCCAGTGTGGGACATGAGTCCCAGGGATGAGCTTCCCTGGCAATGAGGGATTAATACCAAGTGACAGCTGGCAATATAACTGGAAAAAGACCTTGAATAAAAGGGGGAAAAGGTAAAGACAACTGAGTTCATATGACTAAGAGACTTCAAAGAGAGTTGGGAGGTCATCCCGGAGGTAACACTTATGCACACCTCAGTAGGATCTCAAAGAACATCAAAGTGGATATCACCCCACACAGAGTGGCTCCTGATGGCTCTGGAGACACCTAGGTGCTATATAAGGGTGCATAGCTCCAGAGATTGATGCAATATCAGTGGGCTGTACTTTGGAATCTGTACTCCTGAGAGTGAAAGAGTTAGACTCAAATAAGTCCTCCCTGCACATGATCCATCAGTCCCCACTATTCAAACCTATATGTGGTGCTGGAGTTTGTAGGGGTACTTTCAGAGATTGGAGCCTTTGGCCTGCCCATGTGCCAGCTGTGCCTGGAATCTCAGTGGAGTTGCAACTGCTACTCAACAGCTCAATGGACTTTCCCAAGACACCTGGCAAGGTGATGAAGATGGACAATGACCATTCTAGGGAATGGAGAGTGTCTGCAGCTGCAGGCAGGATAATCCCATCCATCTTATCCATGGGATAATAGACTAGGTTTTTAATTGGGTCACCCCATGACTTGATACCCTACTGGAGGATTGGAAATTACCCTAAATGAGAAAATGATGCAGCGAATTTAGGAGAGGCTGGGCCAGTTTACCTGTCAAGAGAGGAAGCCAAATTTTGGTGAGAGCTATCTATATATGTAATAAGGGATTCCTGTACCCAACATCTTCATCCTAGGGCACAGGACTTACTGGGCACACCAGCTCCATCCTTCCTTGGATTAGGTTAGGCATGCCATGCACAATGGAATTTTGTGTGTGTGTCCAATGATGGATGTATGAAGCAAAGACTAAAATACTTAACCTTACAAAAATCTGGACTTTTCCTGCTTGGCGTCTAGAGACATGATGATTGAAGGCTACTTTGTGGTGCCCAGAGGCAAACTCCTAGCTTACTGCAGAAGTGATTAGTGTCATGGTAGTTAAAGGAGAAAGGGGGTTTCTTTTACATGCTGTAGAATCAATATAAATCTCTCCGTGTTGAAATGGGGCAAATGCAAAATAATTCACTGGGTGATGTTGTTTGATCCTGGGTTTTTTATTCCCAAAGTGCTGCACCCTTATAGTTATCATATTTGTCAGGGATTTGTAGAACTTCATGACTTGTTGATTCGGTGATTTCTAGGTGACCTAGTCTGTGTAAATACAGCATGTTGGTTTTAAAGGGGAAGGGGGCCTGCAACAAGGACATGAACAGAGCCAAGACCCTGTGGACAGTGACATGCAGAATGACTCATGCACAAGCCAGAGGGGTGCCTGTAGGGAGCTGGCGGGGAAGCATGACATTCTAAGTGTGTTTGCTCAAAGGGTTGGTTGTGAGTAACTGAGGCAGCTGCAGTGGTGTTCCTTCATGGTCAGGCAGAACCTGGAGACTAATGGTGGGGTGGGTCAAGAATACCATGTGACATCACACAGGCATGAACAAAGACTCAGGACTGAAAGCCAAATAGACCAGAATGGCAGGGGAACGGGTTGGCCACAAACTCACAATTGGCCCCTACCATTGGTGAGATAACAGATAATAGCTGGGACCTCTCCCCACAGCATAAGCAAGGGGAGGAATAATGAATAGCTTAAAAGGCAACCATAAAAGCCAGAGATCACTCTCTCTGACTATAGAAGCCTTCATCAAATCTTGGTGTGTATTTTAGTCCTTCTCTCCTATTTCTCAGCCATCTCACTTCTTTTCCCTATTCCCAATAAGTTCTTTTTACTCATCTAAAAAAAATAAAATAAAAAATAAAAGAAACAAATATGACTGCTGGAAGAACTTACACTTTAGACCCAAATTTCTTTATGAGGAATTTTAAAATGATGCTATTTTCAGAATTACATTTGAAACATTTGAAAATTACCTTATATTGAAGCTCTTAACCACAGATCATAGCAGAAGTTTTTTTCAATTCTCCTTTACTTTTTTTACTAGAGTTATGTTATTTAACAAGTAAAATATAATTTACAGACTTGCCTTGCTTTTTTTTAAGGTTCTTTTTTCTGAGATCAATATTTGATCTGTAACTGACTGTATGTAGTAAAGCAAAACAAAGTAACTGATAAGGAAAGCTGGTTGCTTTTATTACATATAACATTTTAAAAAGTATCTAAAACCATGACAAACAGCATTATACTATTGTCTAATATTATGCAGAAAACCTTGTCAAGCTCTAGGAATTTTATACTTTATTTAAATATTTATATGAACATTTTAACCATAGAAATTTAATGAACATAAGTTTAGAAAATCACTTTAAATTTTATAACACTTTCTAAGCATTTCCTTTGCAACATATATCAAATGAACTTAACTATTTTTAGCACTTCACTTTTATTAAGGTGAAAGAGCAAACTTTTGCAATGCTTTGAAATAAAAATTTTGACATTTAAATGGTTTGCCTTTGAGAAAGAAAATGTTAAAGGTTGTTAGGGTTGAACATTATGTTCCTTTAAAAGTGAGAAGACTTGTTTTTATAAATAAAGTTAAAATAAAGTACATGAAGTTATTTTAATAAAACTTAGGCTTTTTACCTTTTACTCTAATTATTCAGGAGAAAAACTCTTTACAAACTTTTACTAAAAAGACATCAATGATTTAAGAAACTTGTCACTTTAAATGAGAGACAACTAAATTTCAGTTTTGCACTAGTAAAAATTTTGATACTAAGACTTTTAAACTTTATAGATAGACCCATTCAATATTACCCAAATTAAACCACAAAAATTCCTTTTCCTCAAAACTTCTACTCTTTCTATATTCATTCAAGTTTTGTCCCACATTTTCCTCTTTCTTAATAGTCATTTTATCTTAGAACAAAATTCCTTTCCCTTTCTTTAATTAAAAAAAATAGACATTATGTATACCTTACATACTGAAGTTATGAAAATGATTTTGGAAACTATCTCCAAACATCTTACAACATGCAATTACCATCACAATCAAACTCCATTCAGTTAATGCAAATATAACTTTTCTTTCTTCATTTTAAATACTTCATTTAGATGATGTAACATTAGCTTATTTCATCAGTAAATCTGTATAAATTTAGAACATATTTAAGCAAAACAAAATTGTCAGAAATATTCCTTTTTTACTTTACTATTTTATCAGTATTTCAGTGAAATATATTATGAAACTTTTACAGAGACACAGTTCTGAAAATGCTTTCTTTAACTGATTCTAATTGAGCCTTATGTTACCATTATTTTCTAGGAGCCATTTGTTAAAATACTCCCATTCAGCAAACATAGGTTTAAATTGAGGGTTAACATTTTTCCTGAAATAATTATGTTTAGCTGGATCAAAATAGCCCCATTTTGGTAATGCAAATTAAGGTTTATTAGAAATTAGCTTAACCCATTTACTAAGATAGGTGCAACTGATTGATGTAGGATTACCAAATACCTGAAAGTAACTTGTTTCTCTCTCTTTTGCAAGGATACAAAGGAAATAATTGTATTTAAATTAGAAGGTAATGAGAGGCAAAGCTCTCTTTCTGCCAAATTCCACTTTTTGTGGTCGAGAATATCCTGTTGAAGCAATGAAGTATGAAAACAAGCTTCAACTGGTTGGCTGGACCTGTACAGAAGAAGCCCCTTGCTGTCCTCACTTCAACTTGCTTAATTAACATAGTAAAACTGAGACCCAGGGGTAGAGCTATCCACCCCTTTTTTCATCACTCAATGTATGTGCAAGCATGATTCCCTGCAAACAATGCTTCTTAGATTCACATATCCTCAGGCACATGTGCAATATATGCACCAGGTGTGCACCTCCGGGTGGCCCTGCTGGGTTTCACGGTGTGCCCACACACGGCTTTAACGGGTAAGGTCAAACTGAAATCCAGTGATAATGAAGCAACACACATGTGTTACATTCCAGCTTCTTCAGTTGTACCTCTGCTTCTTCCCATCCAAACGTTCCATTATTTTCTGGGATTGAAGAAGCCTACATAATTTTCAACACTGTTAAAAATGTGATGAAAATTTGATATTTAATTAGTCTGAGAAATATCTGATATCTGCACCGTCTGAGGTTTTCTGCATACATTGCACTATCTCACAACTTCAAATCTATTCTTGTGGCCCCTGTGTCCCAGGACTTTCTGGGATTCCCATACTGTTTTAAGGGACACTAGCCTATTCATGCTCATTCTGGTGATGTTATTGCTCTAGACAATGCTGTAATGTGAATTTTGACATTTCCTTCCTGACACCAACAGGTTTCATCTTGGCATGGCTGTTTATTTAGCTGACCCAAGATTGGAAAAGGTGAATGTACAACTGGAAGCAGGAGACTGGAGTCTGTTCCTGAGACCTATGAGGGGTACAATAAGAGAAGCCTCCTCAGATGGTCAATGCTGGAGGCCAAGGGAAGGAGCAAGGTCAAAAGGAGCAGGAGCAGGAAGTCTCCTCTCTGTGCCCTGACACCTCTGCTGCACCAGACCTGAGGTCCCATGATTTTATCTGCCCCTGCCCACCTGGCCAACCTCTGCCTGGGGCTGGTACATCACACGTAGGCATCTGTGAATTTATACTAGTCCCCAAAGCATGTGACAACCCTGCCTGATTCCTGTCTCACAGGCAATTCTGGGCAAGAGCACTTGACCCTCCATCTTACCAGTGCTCATTCCTGCCTAGTCTGAAGACACCCACAGTTTACAGGTGAATTCACTGAGAAGCAGCATCACACTGCCATTTGGGAACAGGGCAGCTCTCCAAATCTGTTTGTAGCAGTTGGAGTTTGCCAAGCACTGGCAATGCAAAATACAAGAAATAGGTTGGCTTTTATTGGAATTTATTAGGGTAAAACTTACCGTTCTAAGGCTGTGAAAATGTCCAAATGAAGGTATCATCACAAATGCTCTCTTAACAAGGGTTAGCTGCTGCTGGATTCCTGCCAAGGCAAAATGTTGATCCTGCCTGGCTCTCTCTGATTTCTCCTCCAAACACATTTTCTCCCTGGGTTTCACAGTGGGCCATCAAACACAATTGCTCTCACCTCTCCCTTCTCCTATGGCCTCAAAGTCTTCAGCTTCAAGCTCCTCCTTGACTCCAGCCTCTGGCCTCTCCTTCACCCTGTCAGGGTTTCTGTGTCTCTCCACAGCTGTAGGAGATCCTGGAGCCCCTCCTACATGGCAGGGTAAACATGGCAGAACTCTTTCTCTGTGCGTTCCATATATGTAGGTCTTCAGCATAATGATTGCGGTCCATCCAGGTGCCTGAAAAATAATCAGAGACCCTTAAGTAGACTAAAGCAATCTAACAAAAAGTGAGCTAAACAAAATCTCCCTTATCTGAATCTAACCAAAATGGCCTACATACAAAAGACTTACACATACAGCAATGGTTTAGTGAGAACTTAGTTTTCCGGGCTCCACACAAGACTCATTTGAGGGCATTAACCTTAGGCACAGGGATCAGGGGATGTCTCTTAATTCTGGGAGCAGTGGGAACTCATGAAGAAGTGGCTGTACTTTGGGTGTGTCCATCATTGAGCAAAATGGGGTGCTGACCACCATTGCACTGGTCCCTAGAATGGACCCAAGAAGAAATCATTATATGGTGCTTTCTCCACCAAATCTTAGCTCACGTGTGTAACTCACAGAGGTGTGCCATTATTCCCATCACCAGAGTCAGAGAGCACAGAATTTGCCTGGGGGTTGGGTGGGGCAGCTACCAGGCTGAAAAACTGTAAGGCCCTAATTTCTTCTCCAAATAACTGATGACATTTACAACAGAATGGAGAAATTCAACCCTCAGTGTACTCTCAAAAGCAGTGGAGATCAAAGAGGGCCTGATATTTAATTCATCTGAATCCTTCAGGAAGGAGTGAATGAAATGCCTTTACAGATGAGTAAAAAGTAATAAAGTTTGCTAGCAGCAACTTACTTTCAAAGAAAAGTAAAAGAATATTCTTCAGGTAGAAAGAAAATAATCACAGAAGGTTCAAGATTCAGGATACATTGAAGAACAGTATCTGTTAATTAAATTCATATATATAATGACTGTTGAATGGATAAAGCAATAATGATATCCATGGCTTAGGACATCAATAAAGTGTTGAAATACACCATAAAATAATATATAGCCTAAGATGGGTAAATGGATATGTAGCAATTTGATATCATTAAGAATTCCAAAGAGATATATTATTATCCTTGTAAACTGGTCTGTTAATCTGGACATGATAAAGTTATGATAAGGGTGTTGAGCCCTGCCCCTTGGTGTGTGGTCTCTCAAACATTAAATGACATGGCAAAGGACAGAGCTGGAGTAGTTTTTGGTGTTGGAGTTCTGATGTGCAAACACTGATGGCCCCGGGGAAAAGAGTCAAGCCAGTCACCTGACAGTTCACAGCTGGCCTGTGGAGAGAGACAATGATTAGAGAGCCTCATAGTCTACAGCTGACATTGCAGAGGAAACAGAGTTGCTGAGCCCAGAGAGAAATGCAGCCCTGGATAGTGAGGAACCCAAGAAGACTGAACCCTGGCAAATGTGGGCAGCTATCTTGCTCCAAGACGGGGTAACAGGCTTTGGTGAAGGAAGAAACTTATGCTTTATGGCCTGGTAACTGAAAGCTTGTACCCCAAGTAAATATCCTTCATAAAGACCAACAGATTTCTGGTATTTTTTTCTATCAGCACCACTTTGACTGACTAATACAGGATATAAAAGATTTTCAAATATATGATTTCACAAGTAAATAACAAATAATAAGTACAGATTTGGAAAGGCAAGCAAAAGTGTTATAATTTCCCTGGTAAACTTTAAAGAATATAAATTAGTACATCTCGTCCAAATAAACAAAAGAAAAAAAAATTGAGCAAAAATAGTCACGCCAAAACAAATTATTCAGGGTTTCCTGGGTTGACATTTTGGCCTTTGTTCTGGGGCCACCTTACTTTTGCATCTTTGGAAGCTGCACCTTTCTCATCCTTCAGAAGCCTGAAAGTTCCAGGGATGATTTATGGGGTGTTGTTTTTCCCCAACATAAATCAAGTGCTGTATCCCTTCCCCATTTCCTAGTTATGAAGTCACCAAACTGGATGTGATGCTCATTTAAGCAAGAAGAGCCATGAATGATAAAACAAATAAAAAGGAGATAATCTTGTGCTTTCCACATTGGATGATTAGATGATTGATATTGGATCTTTCCTCTTTTCTAATGAATGCATTCAATGCTATAAATTTCCCTGTAAGCACTGCTTCTGCTGCACCTCACAAACTATGAAGAAGCTAGGACATTAAGAAGAAAAAAGAACCAAATAACAAAGGGCTTGTGAGTGAAGCTATATCCACTTCCACAGCAGTACAGACTGAACATGAAGACATAAAATGTAATAAAGTTGGGAAAGTATTTTCTCTGACTGTAAGCATTGTTTCCTCAATAAAACACTTCTGTGAATGTAACTTCATTTTGAAGGACATTACACCATGCTTACCTAAGCAGGAGGGAATCTGTGTCAGGAAAAAAGAATGAAGAAAATGAGTTTTGGCAGTTTACCCCACATGGGAGCCCTCCCCTTTAAGTGTAATGAGTGTGAAGTTTTCTTGGGAATTCAACCTCATGATTTTACCTGAGAATTAATCCTTCAGAGAAACCATTTGGGATTCCCCAAATTTGGGAAAGCTAGTGTCACATCAAAGCATCTTGCCAGAGTAAAACCCTGTGTATGTAAGCATTATTGGATATCCATCAGCCAGGCATTGAATGTCATTGCCTATGCAATATTCAAACATTAGTTAGCATTGTAATGAACATAGGAATGCTTCCATCTGAAACAAAACTTCATGGAATATGAGAAAATTCAAACTAGAGAGAAACCATATGAGTGTCTTGAATGAAGTCTGCTTTTTACAGTCATTTTTTACTCCTCATTTTAAAAGCCTTACAGCAGAACAAGCACAGAAATGTAATACACATGGGAAAGTTTCCTACCTGACAGAAAACCTCTTTATTCATTAGAAAATTGTTACTGAAGAGAAATCATATCTATGTGGGAGAGCTTTAATTCAAATGTCAAATCTCAGACACAACAGATTTCCTACTGTAAAGAAACCCTATTTAGGTAAGGCATGTGAAAAATCTTTTAGGTAAAAATGATATCTCACAGAACATGAAAAAACACATAGAGGACAGAAACAAAATGAATGTAAAGAGTGCAGAAAAGCCTTCAGCCAAAAGCAATAGATCATTCAACATCAGAGCATTCATTCTGAAGAAAAACCCTACATATTCAATGAATGCAGAGAAGTCTTCAACCAGAAGGAAAACATCATTAACCCTCTGAGAATACATACTGGAGAGAAACCCTATGAATGTGATGGATGTGGGAAAGCTTTCATTCAGAATTCAAGTCTCATTGCACACCAGAGAAGACAAACTGGAGAGAAACCCTATATGTGTAAGGATGTAGGAAAGTCTTCAGTAGCAAATCAGATCTCACTGACCATGAGAAAATTCATAGTGGAGTGAATCCCTATATATTTAAGGAATGTGGAAAAGCCTTCACCCAGAGGCAGTATCTCATTAAACATTACAACATTCATACTGGAGAGAAACCCTGTGAATGGAATGAATGTGGAAAAGTCTTTTCTCAAGTCACATCACTTACTGTACATGGGAGAATTCATACAAGTGATAATCCTTATGAATGTAAGGTATGTGAGAAGGCATTTTTTTCAAAGTTCATCTCTTAGTGTGCATGTTAGAAGTCATACATGTGAGAAAATTTATTGCTGTGAAGATTGTGGAAAAGCCTTTACTCAGCTCCCAACTCTTGCTTTACATGCAAGAATCCATACAGGTGAGAAGCCTTATCAGTGTAACAAATGTGGAAAAGCTTTTAGCCAGAAGTCACACCACATTAGACATCAGAACATTCATATCCATTAAAATTGCTATGAATTCCTAGAATAAAGAATGCCTTGAGCAAATTCATAACACATGAGAAAAATTCATTGTAAAAATATCATGAATGTGGGAAAGAGAAAAAAAAAGCCCAGAACCTATATTCAAGAATTTTCATAAGGAGCAAGATTAACAAAATGGAAATGTGTCCTTCACAAATTCGTAGCATGCATTATTATTGTTGGACTTTTAGAAGCCTTCTTATTTAAAGGCAGGAACAAATATGGATCCTGCTATACATCTGCTACTAATCATGACTCTGAATAGAGGTTCAAACTCGTGCAGCAAAATGAAAGAAAAAGTAGCAGAAGAATTTGAAAGGAAAGGGTAAAATTACCAGGCTTAGGTAATATGATACCTTACACAGAGCTGTAAATATTAAAATTATTTGACATTGATGCATTAGTTATATGGAATAGAATATATTTTCAAGACACATGCCCATGAATTTGTGGGAACTTGGTATATGATAGAACTGACATAACAGGTCAGGGAGGAAGTGATGGCCTATTCAAAAAATGAATTCAAGGTAATTGGCTTCCCATATGAGGAAATATTAGAACCCTGCAAAACATTATACTTACAAATAAGTTCCCAGGGGATCAAAGACTAATATGCAGAAAATAAAACTCTAATAAAACTTCTAAAAAAATATAGGAGAATGTCTTTCTTATGTAAGGAGTAAGGAAGCATTTTTTAAAATCACATTTTGAGAATATACTTTAGAACTACTGACACATCTACAAGGAACTATGTATCACACGGTCATTATATGATGGTTTTTTGAGGTATCAGGGCTGGGGATTGATCCTTGTATGCAGGAAGCCAGCACTCAACCATTGAGCC
Organism: Cabassous unicinctus; assembly: GCA_029593785.1. NCBI lineage: Eukaryota > Metazoa > Chordata > Mammalia > Cingulata > Chlamyphoridae > Cabassous > Cabassous unicinctus. The sequence continues at coordinate 7,206 of JAQZBX010032859.1, read as the reverse complement.
ACACCAACTCCCCTGAGTTGTTTTCTTCATTTGCTTGTTTGTGTTTGTTTTTAAAAGGCACTGGAGACTGAACCTGGGATCTCCCATGTGGGAAGCAGGCACTCAACTGCTTGAGCCACATTTGCTCCCTACAATTTGTAGTAAGGCATGTAGGAAAGTAATGTAGCCACTAGTAAAGAAATGAATGAATAAAGGGTGTTTGCACAACAGAAAAGAGTAGAATAGCTAAGTATGACAAAACAAATATACAGGCAAGAATTTATCACAAGCATTTGAGTGCAAAAACCAAGACACAGAGTGATACATATACTATGCTATATTATTGAAAGTTTGAATAAAACAATAACAAAATACTGATTATGGATTCATATGTGTATGTAATAAAGAACAAAAATAGTTTGGAACTTCTAAAAAAATTCATTAGAAGAAAAAAGGAACATAGAATTGAGAACAAAAATAGCAAATGCAAAGAAAGCAGATTTAAATAAATTAATTATATTGAGTTATATTTAACAGTAACTATATTTAATATAAATATTCCTCTTAATCATAATTGTTAAATGGATTAAAATAAGTATATCTATATATACTTATATATGCAATATATTATACTACATAGATACATAAATCTAAGAAAGCCATCTAAGACATACAGCAAAGTAGACAGTACAAGGTGGAAAACAATATAGCATGTAAACCCTTTAAAAATAGTAAGTCTTATTTCACTTTGTCAATATCAAATAAAAGGGATACTAAGCAAAATATTAGAATTTGAGTGCACTTTCATAATGATAAAAAGGTTTAAATACCCAGGAAGATATAGCATTTAAAAATATGTACCCACCTGTAAATATGGCTTTTGATAGGTGACAGATGTAGAATATGTCAAAGAATTGGCATTTTTTTTACTGCTCTCTCAGCAATTCATAGAATAAGCAGAGAAAATATTAGTGAAGATACTGAATATATGATAACCATGAATAATAAATTTTACTTAATGCCTAATATATGGAACATGGTGTTTAAGACAATGACGCTCCAGCAACAGAGCAGCGTGCTAAAGAAGGAAAGATGTTCAAAGACTAAGCCTTGAAGAAACACTTATGCTGAGAGGCTCTGGAGAAACAGAAAACCCAGCAAAGTGGCAGAGTGGAAAGGGCAGTAAAATCAGATACATACAAACAAAAGTGTAGTGAACCAGAAACTAACTGATGGAAGCATTTCACGGAGGTGAGGCCAACAGTTTCAAATGCAGCTGATGGAGTAAATTAGAAGAGGAAAATTTGGGGGCAATAGAAATGTTCTATAATTATATCATGTGGAGGTTGCACAACACTGTATATTTACAAAAAATGAATATTTAACTTTATGTCATGTAAATTATACTGCAATAGTTGTTTAAAAAAAGAATTTTGCATATCCTCTTATATGATTAAGGATTTCTATGCCCATGTACTCACCCAGGGGAAATAAAAACATGTTTTTATAAAAAGGACTTGTATGTGGATATTCATAATAACTGTATTCATAATTCCCCAAACTTGAAGCAACTGAAAAGCCTACTAAGATGAAAATACATAAGCATTTTGTAACATTGCCATTCAATGTCAAAGAACTCAATGTAAAAGCAGAGAGAAATGCTGATGGACACAACCAACAGCGTTGACAAATTCCAAACATTATTTTGAGCTAAAGATATAGGAACCAAAGAATCTATTTTGATTTACTTCATTTTTATGACTTGCAAGAAGTGGCAAAAATGATTTATGGTGAAAGGAATCAGAAAAAAGGCTGCATGCTAATGTAGGGTGTATGCATGTTGACTGAAGATACAAGAGTTATTTTCTGGATTAATGGAAATCAATGAGTCATATCTTGATATGGTTGTTGGATACTGAGGGCTATGGAGAAGTGAAAAGTTTTAAAGCTTTAACAGTCATTCAGTTAAGATTGCCACATTTCCCTGTATATCAATTTTACATTACTAAAAAAAAAAACAATTAGAAAGAGAGAAAGAAGATCATTAGAATGTAATGGAGACAAGGACCATTTATTTTCTCCCTCTCCCCTCCCCTTTCAACACACACTACAGATCCTCTCATAGATGATGTGTCAAAGCTGCCAGTTGCTGGTATGTTCCAGGTGGAGTCCTGAGGAGTTCTCTGTGGTTTATTGTGTCTGACAGATCCATGGTTACTTGGCAGAAACTTATGGGTGGCTGAAGTGCCAAAGATGGTACGTGAACTTCTCTGAAGCATGTTGCTGGGCTGATCTTGGGGAGCTGTGAGAGGTGGTGATGGATCTGCTGGCAAAGGACATATTTCCAGACCTCACATTCCACTTTTCAGCAGCTTACTCGTGGGTCTCTTATTGTTATTCATATTTGCCCAGTTTGTTAGAAGCCAGATATATATGAGAAAAGCAGCTTGCCCAGACACTGGCTGCACTCACTGAAGAGAAATGTCAGCTCCATAAAAAGATTTGTTTGCTCACAGGGTTTTGCAGAGACTGCAATATTGAATGGCAGCCTGGAGAAAGAGTCTTTAAAATAACCAGCCTTGAAGTTATCTACAGAACGGTTGAGAGAATAAAAGTGATGCCGATGAGATTAACTTCACTGGTCCCAAAACTGAAGAAAAGAGAGCACCAAATGCTTCATACTAAAGGAGGTGATAATGGATATGCTAAATACACTGAAGTCTCTAAAAGGGGTCATGAGAACCCCCATAGCACAAGGATATTCCAAACCCCATCCACCCTCTGATAGCCTGTCTTCCAGGAGTGTCTCCAGGGCTGGGAAGTTAAAGCAGCACTGTTCCCACTCTTCCACTCAGGCCTCCTGAGCCTCCAACCTGCATTCAACTACCTGAAGTTCCCTGAGGCCAGGGGATTCAATGGGACCTCCTCCATTGGCTGAAGTTCTGCTACCTTCTTATTCTGGACAAAGCCAAGCTCAATTCCGCCTTATAGAGGAAAAGACTATCAACTTCCATAAAAATACCAGGCAATGAAGGACTTTCTTTCTTTTCAAAGATAGTTTGAATTATCTCCCATTCATGAATGATACCGCAATAATTTAAACATTTACTCAAAGTGAAACTTGATCAAACTACATTTCCCAAAACAATATTTCTTATCATTATATATATATCAATCTTAAGTGAAATATATATAAATTTTAATATCCCAAGAGTGGCCTTTTGTCAATTTGATGTAATTTTGAATTCCAAAAATATAATTGGATCATGCTTGTAAACTGATCTGTTAATCTGGGCATGATTAAGTTATGATTAGGGTATTGACTGGGCCATGTCAGTAGGGTGTTGAGCCCCACCACTTGGTCAGTGGTGGAATTGAATATAAAAGGTAAGGCAAAGACAGAAGGAGCAGTTTTTGAGAAGAAGTTTTGATGCTGGAGAGAAGGCCTCAGGAGAAGACAAGTGAACATTTTGCCTTATAGTCTAGAGCTGACAATGTGTAGGGACTACAGCAGCTAAGCCTGGTGAGAAATGCAGCCCCAGGAAGAGAGGAACTCAAGAAGTCTGAACCTTGGCAAACATTGGCAGCTGTCTTGCTCCAAAACATGGCAATGGACTATGGTGAGAGAAGAAACTTAATACTTTATGGCCTAGTATCTGTGGACTTCTACCCCTAATATCCTTTATAAAGATCAACCCATTTTTATATTTCACATTAGCATCCCTTTGGCTGACTAATACACCATCTATATATTATTAATATTGTATTGTATTTTTAAAAATATATGGTTTAGCCATAAAAGACATTTAAACATTGGCAACAATATTTTCTTGGCACAGTTGAATTCCTGAGTCACAACTCCTCCGTAAAGGTACCTTTATTTTTTTAAACTAAGTACTTGAATTGTGGGAAGAGGGCATCCAATTAGACAGGCAGTGCTCAACTCTCACAAAAACAATGGAGAAAGAGCCAAAAGCAGGCCGGGAGACCTGCTTTGGGGGGTCAGCAGAGCAGGACAGTGCTTGACAGCTCTCAGGAGGGTGAGGAACAGAGAAGTGAAGAACCCTAAACAACAAACATGAGTTACCAAACCCTTGGGGACTGGGGAAAGTCTCCCCTCTCGAAGCCCCTGGATATTAAGCTGGGGTAAAAACCCTGACTCAATGTAGCTGACTGAGATTGGAACAGACATCGTCTTCCCTGTCACCTATTACACAGGAAAAGTTAAGGGTACTCTGGGGGCTCTTCTTCAGTGAATTCAGACAGTACAGCCCACTATGAGTCTCAGCTCTGGGCAGACAAAACAAACAAAAACAGAGAATGATACACCTCCATGGAAAGGTTCTCCAAATGAGCACCATCTGATGGCCAGTACAGAAGTAGAATGGACAAAAACTGATTTTGAGTCTCTCTGTACTCTAACCCCTGGGAGAAAATCTGCACCCCAATTGTGAGTACCTGGCACAATTTTGATAACTTAAGCTAGGAAATTTTTAAATATTTAGAAAAAGTCACAGAACATATCAAAGAAGAGCTGTGAAAGAAAAATAGACAAGAGTGAGAAGATGGCCTTCAGAGTAAATTCACCAACATATTCAGATGCTTAGACATCAGGAAAAAATAACAAGTGATCCGGGGAAATAAGAAGAGATGGCCCTGCCAAAGGAAAAGTCCAAATATCCTGAAGAGATACAGGATTTAAGACAAGTAATCAATGATAATCATACAACTCTTCTCAAACAATTTAAAGAATTGAAAGAAAATAGTACTAAAGAGATAAAGGATATTAAGAAGTCTCTGGGTCAGCATAAAGAACAATTTGAAAACCTGCAGAGAAAAGTAACAGAACTTATGGGAATGAAGACATGATGGATGAGATTAAAAATACATTAGAGGCTCATAAGAGTAGATTTAAAATGCTTAAAGAGAGAATTAGTGATTTCAAAGACAGAACATCTGAACTGGAAAAGAGAGGAGAACAGAAAGAAAAGAGCATGGAAAAAATGGAACAGAGTCTGAGGGAATTGAATGACAATAAGAAATACCAAGATATGCAATATTGGTGTCCCAGAAAGACAAGAGAATAGAAAAGGGGCAGAAACAATATTTGAAGAAATAATGACTGAAAAGTTCTCAGTATTTATGGAAGACATAAATATAAATACTCAAGAAAGACAATGCACCCCCAACAGAATAAATTTGAATAGACCCACCTTGAGAAATCTGCTATGCAGAACAATGAATATCAGAGATAGACAGGATTCTGAAAGCAGCAAAAGAAAAGAAAAGCATCATGTACAATGGAATGTTGATTAGATTAACACTAACATTGTGCTACAAGTTCTAGCCAAAGTAATTTTTTTAGACAAAGAAAAGGCACTCAAATAGCAAAGGAAGAGGTACAACTTTCACTGTTTGCTGATGATATGATCCTATATCTAGAAAATCCTGAAAAATCCACAACAAAGCTACTAGAAATAGACGAGTTGGGTAAAGTGGTGGGATATAAGATTAGTATGCAAAAATCAATACCGTTTCTATCCAATACTGACGTGCAATATGAGGAGAAAATCAGAAAGAAATTCCATTTATAATTGTGACTAAAACAATCAAATATTTATGAATAAATGTAAGCAAGGACATGAAGGACCTGTATTCAGAGACCTACAAAACATTACTAAAGGATACCAAAGACTTAAATAAATGGAAAGATATTCCATGTTCATGGATTGGAAGACTAAATAACATTTAGATTTCAATTCTACCCAAACTGATCTACGGATTCAACACAATCACAACAAAAATCTGAATACCTTTTTGGCAGAAATTGAAAAGATAATAATCAAATTTATTTGGAAGGGTAAAATGCCCTAAATAGCCAAGTATGTCTTAAAAAAGAACGAAGTTGGAGGACTCTCACTTTCTGACTTTAGAACATATCACTTAGCTACACTTGTGAAAACAGCATGGTACTGGCATAAAGACAGACAGATTGACCAATGGAAAAAAATTGAGAACCCAGAAATAGACCTCACATCTACAGTTAAGTGATTTTTGACATGGCTATTGAGCCCATCCAGCTGGGTCAGAACAGTCTGTTCAACAAATAGAGGTGAAAGAACTGGATAGCCATATCAGAAAGAAAGAGGACCCCTATATCTTACAGCTTAAAAAAAAATTAACTCAAAATTGATCAAGGACCTAAATATAAAAGCAACAAACAAAAAACTTCCAGAAGAAAATTTAGGAAATTCTTTTAGTTCTTGTGGTAGGTGGTAATTTCTTAAACCTTACACCTAAAGCATGAGCAACACCTCCAAAAATATAGATAGGACCTAATCAAAATTAAACAATTTTGCACTTAAAAGGACTTTGTCAAAAGGGTGTCAATGCAGCCAACTCAATGGGAAAAAATATTTGGTGATAATATATCTGATAAGGGATTAATATTCATGATATATAAAGAGATAAGACAATTCAACAATAAAAAGACAAATGAGCCAATTAAAAAATAGGCAAAGACTTGAAAATATGATCTTTTTTCATATTTGGTTGTCCAAGGAAGAAATACAAATGACAAACAAACACGTGAAAAAATATTCAACATCACTAGTGATTAGGGAAATGCAAATCAAAACTACAGTCAGATATCATTTCAAACCCATTCGACTGGTCACTACTAAAAAGTTGGAAAACTGTAAATGTTTGAGAGGATGTGAAGAGATAGGAACACTTCAGCAATGTTGGAGGGATGTAGAAAGGTACAGCCACTGTGGAGGACTTTTTGGCAGTTCCTAAGGAAGTTGAATATAGACTTGCCATGTGACCTGGCAAATCTATTGCATGAATATTCCCCGAAAAACTGAGAGCAGCGACATGAATAGACACCAGCATACTGATGTTCATAGTGGCATTACTCACAATTGCCAAAAGTGGGAAACAACCCAGGTGTCCATCAACTGATGAATGGATAAACAATCTGTGGTGTATACATACAATAAAATATTATGCAGCATTAAGAAGAAATGAAGTCATGAAGCATATGACAACGTGGATGAACCTGAAGGACATTATGTTGAGTGAAACCAGCCAGACACAAAAGGACAAATACTTTATGATTGTGCTACTATGAACTGAATATATTATGTAATCTCATGGAATTAGCAATTAGAATATTGGTCCCAAGAAAAGAGAATATGGGTAGAAAATGAGTTAATGTTTAATCTG
>JAQZBX010032858.1:0-25663 GCA_029593785.1 Cabassous unicinctus | reverse complement strand
AAAAAAAAAAAAAAAAAATTTGAAACAATGAAGGGGCTCAGGCCTCCTGCCCCCACCCTGTACCAGCTTGGTGTGGGGGGTGGGGGAGCTGTGGGGAGGAAAGGAAGAGGAAGAAGAGGGGATGCTTTCTTTTCCCCGACGTACTTCACAGATGGCAACTGAACCCAAAGCCCATGGCACCCATGGCCAAAACCAAGAGCAGGTCAGGGCCAAGCGCCGAGGTCAGGAGCTCTTTTTCTGCCTTCTTTGCTCCTCTAGGCACCCTTCACAAGCCCCTGCACTTCGAGCCAGCCCTAGAGCCCTCCTGGCTGCAGGTACCCAGATATGGTCAATGAAAACCCTCGCGGCCTGGGAGCCATTCCCTTGGGAATCAGCCTGGTGACTGGCAGGCTAGTCACAACTTCTAATTGAACCTGGGATGTTTGTTAATTGGCACAGAGAGGTGGATTTAATCTCAGCCCCTCACCTACACCTGCTTCTTCTGTCTTCACACCAGGGCCATCCACGAGCCCTGCAAAGGATGTGCTTTGTTCATCACAGAAGCCGCGCGTTGCCCCGTGCCGTGCCATGCACGGTGTATTATCCTGGTGTTTCTCCCATGACAAACCCAAAGCTCTGGGCTAAGCCCCATTTCCCAGGTTTTACACAAAGGAAACCGACGGTAGTCGAGCCCATCCTCCTATTCGCCTGGGTCCCCAGGTGGAGGCTTAGCCTATGTACATTAGTCTTTGGCCAGGAAAAAATTGCATTAAAAATGGAAAATCTGAGTGTGATCCTGTGTTTCGTCAGCTGCTGCGCCTGACTGCCAGCAAATGCATTATCGCTGTGGCCGCGGTGGTGGTGGGAAAGGATTGGTGATCATTTTACAAGCTGAAGACTTTGTGACATTATCTCTAGGGCTGAGTTAAGTGGTTTGTCTAAGGTCACTCAGCAAGCGTGTAATAAATCTAGGATTAGAACCTTGGCGCTCAGTTCAGCAGTCTGCACGGGGCCGGGGCAGGCAGACTTGTTGATCTCATGACATAACCCTCCTTCTCACCCTCTCCTCCCTAAGCCTGGGAGGGTCCCCCTCTGTCTTCTGCTGCCATCACGCAGCTAGGGCGGCTCCTGCCTGCCTCCCTCCTCTCCTTCCTCTCTTTCTTCCTTCTTTTTTTCCAGTTATTCATGTATTCACTTAAGGTGGTGAGCCACTATAAGAAATGAGCTGTGTCTAGTAAGATGGCAGAAGCTGGGATAAATTAGACAGTTTCTGCTCCAATAAGTGAAACACATACAAAAACTCAGTTCTTCTCCAAGGCACAGCTAAGTGCCAAGAAGGTTATGCCGGTTTATGGTTATTAAACTTTGTCTCTCAGCTTCGAATCCCCCCTTTTGTATTCAGCTGGGGAGGCAGGGGCTCTGCAAGCCCCATTCCTGTGCCGACTTCTTGCCCTTAGACTCTGCCCAAAGGGTGTCCCAGAGGGAGCCTGTGGAGCTGGAGGGGAAGGCGGGACTGGCTCCTTCCGGTCTGGGATCACTTCCTGTCACTCAGCATCCGCCCGGGATCCTGATTTCACCTGAGCAGCAGCAGCCGTTCCTTCTTGGACCACCTGCCAAGTGCAGTTTTCCCTTTTTCCATCCCTCTTAGGCCCAGCCTCCTCGTGACCCCTGAGAGACCCCAGCGCAGGCTGAGCAGTGCCTCTGCTCAGAGGTGGGAGTTACAGCTCGGCGGGCTCCCTCCCCCAGTGTTACTGTTGGAAAGTTCGTTCTTTCTGTTGTTCTCCACCCCTGGGGGTGGAATCTGCTTCCTGCATCCACTACCCCGGTGCCTTAGCATGCTCTTTCTGCCTTTTCTGCGACCTAGTTCACAAGTCTTTACACCTAGCTAAGAAGAGTTCCTTATATTAAATCTTCTCTGTTCAAACAGCTGGTGTCGTTTCTGTCTCCTGCCTGATACAAGGCATTCAGACTTGAGGAGTGAAGAGACAGAGGGACTGATCCAGGCAAGGAGGAAGGGCTCTGTGATGTATCCTCTGAACCAGGCTTTGAAAGATGACCTGGGTTGCGATAGGTAAAGAGGACAGTATTCCGTAGGTAACATGAAAAGAGTCTGGGGAAGTATGATGGGGCTGCAGCATGGAGTAAATAACAGGAGCAGCCAAAGGACCCGAAAAGCCTAATCTTCCAGACTTGAACTTCATGTAAAAGAATTTGGACTCACTTCTTGGTGAAAGGGAGTTATCATATCTGAAGAGGAGAGAGATGGGACTTTACTGTGAGAGGAACTGGTTTAGATCAGAGCAGACGGGAGCCTGCATTTCCTTCTGAAGCTCTTGGGGTGACAGGAGGGAAGTGTGAGCCCTGGAGATCCACCTAGCTCTGGCTCCACAGCCCCCTGGTGTCCAAGGGGAATTGTCATTCCCGACACCTGGGTCCTTCTGGGTGATGAGGTAGAAAGCTGGCCCAGTGGTGGGAAACCGTGCTGCACGGAGCTTTGCTGTGTCTTGGGCCGCCTACTCAGGAGCCACCCTGGTCAGGGGGGAGAAGTCCAATTTGGGAGATTCTGGTGCTGGTGACTGGGAGTTACGTACCCCAGAAAACATGCCCTTACTTGTAATCCTCGTTGTGGACGTAAACCTACTTGTAAAAGGGACTTTTTGATGAGATGACTTCAGTTAGGGTGGGGTCCAATGGCACAGGATGGGTCCCAATCTATCACTGGAGACCTTCTAGACAAGGCCACAGACAGGGAAGCCATGGGAAAAGCAAGAAACCAGAAGCAACAGAACCCAGAGGAGAAAGGAGAAGTGGCCGCCATGTGCATCACCAGGTGATGGGAAAGCCAAGGAACGAGGATCACAGCCAGCCAGCCCGAGAGCACCACTGACTTTGGGGAGAAAGCATCACCTCACTGATGCTTCGATTTTGGATTTCTCCTAGCCTCAAAGCTGAGTCAAAAATTCCCATTGTTTAAGCCAACCCGTAGTGAGGTATTTGTTCCAGCAGCCAGGAAGCCAAGACAGTGGGTCATTCTCCAGGTTCTCTAAGCAGAACACTTTCCTCATTTTCCATAACGAATTTCCAGATACGATTTTGTTTGTACCTAATTATAAATTTGAAATCTCACTGAAGTACATGATTGCCAGGGTTCAGATTCTGTTGTTTTCGATTGGCTTGATGATGCCTGAGCCTCCACTTCTTTGTGAAAACGGCCCCGTCCCATTCAGTGTGCCTTCTATGCATGTCCAGAATCCATACTCATATTCCATATTTCAGATCTTTGAAGGCGCTGGTTGATTATGATGTATAAAATATTAAGTTAAACCAAAGTCTGAAACAAGAAAAACATCGGGGAAAACCATGCTGTTAAATAAAGGTAATTACCATGATTATCATTAATAATACTGATGAGAGTAATTTGTTAGCTAAACTTCTCTCGACATCAAAACATTCAGGCCATAACACAAAGACTGAGCTACTAGTTTCCTCACAAGGGAAAACAAGTACATTGGTTTCAAAGAAGAATAACAATCCCTCTGTGTTATATCACAAAACCACTGACTGGCATGTGCGGGAGGAATAATTCAATAGCACAGGGGAAACGATGCTTTTATCTAGTTTCCTTGTTAACTCCATATATGCGTAATATACGCAAAACATAGCATCTATTATCATCTGCCATACAGCAAACTCTGTGCCAAATAATAAATTTTACCATCACCTCTTGGCACCTTCACTTGGGAATAAACCCTGTCATGCTTCCTGCAGTTAACTTGGTTTTATCTGCAGAGAGGAATGTAGTAATGCAATACTGCTGCAGTTTTGTTAACAGTTGGGTAGTTTAAAGCCCCATCAAGTCTGCAGTCAATTTCTGGGCAGCTCACACCTAAGTTAATTATGTCACCACAAAACCGGGTTATGTAAGAAGTTCCATAGAAGAAGCTCCATGAAAACCCTAGCGTTAATTCTATTACCTCTAGACTCAGGTCTTATCAAAAGGGATGTGATTCTTTAGAATAGTGTGTGCAGCCATCTGCCCAGGCCCTTGTGGCATCACCCAAGAAGAGCAACCTCAACTTCCTATGGCTCATTCTGTAAAATGATGGAATCCTGTACACCCACAGCATGCAGTTATTTCAGGAATGTGGTGGTGTTGATTTTCAGTAAATTCTTCTTTGTCCCTTGAATTGCCTGTTTCCCTTTTATCATGGAGCCAAACCATCTTACTCCTCACACCTGAAAGGCAAATCCTGAGTCTCCAAGTGCCTGATTAAAATATGTGTGCATTTCCTGCCCAGATAAACCATCCTTCACTTCTCCCTTGCCCCAGCCAGCTTGTCCTTCTCTGACCAAGTTTTCTCTGCCTCTCTCTCCACTATCACAAACACAGAAGCTTTTAAAAGAATTCCTCCTCTGCATGGCTGCTACATCCATTTATTATGACCTGTCAATTCTAGCTTTAAAGAATCTTTCCGATCTAGCCGTATCCCTCCCCAATTCAGGCTCTTAGAATTGCCTATCTGGTTCTCTTTTCTTCTGGTACATCAACCGCTTTGCCACCTAGGTAACATTCATTTTGTCCCCTGCTAAAATATCTTGGTTTCCTTTTGACTGCAGTTTGCAAAGTTCTATCTCTTTTGCACACCATCTACCAATGTTCATGGTTAAAATGTATCAACTGAAGCTTGAAAGAATTGAGAAGTGGTAGATTTATTCTCCTCATCTCCTAAAAACTCTATTTTATGCAAACTAGTGCTTTCTTTAGAGGAGAGAAGTGTTCTTGGTGAAATATTGTGTTTAGCATTTGCCTAGATCTATCATTTGTTCCTCTATTGCTTCTGCTTTCCAATCCACGGTTCTCAGACCAGAATGTTTGTATTAGTCAGGAAAACAGAATGGATGTGAAACAGAGTGGATGGGAGATATCTGCTTATAGTATGAGATACTATAAAATTGTCTCTTGTGACTGTGAGGATGCACAAGTCCAAATTCTTCAGGACAGGCTGCAAGCCAGGAGCTCCAATAAAAGTTCTCAATAAGTTCTCCAGGAGAAGATGTTTGTATGAAGGAGAGATGGGATTTCCTTCTCTGAATGCTGAAATCACTTCTTTTAAGGCCTTCAACTGCTTGGATGAGACGTCTCTCATTGCTGACAGCAGTCTCCTCAGCTGATTGTAGATGTAACCAGCCATCTATGCAATCAACTCACTGATGGCTTAAGTCCATGAAATGTCCTCACAGTAACAATCGGGCCAGTTCTTGCTTGACCAAACAACTGGGCACCACTACCTGGCCAAGCTGACGCATTAGCCTAACCATCACAATGTTCTTCTCCATTCCTAGCCCATCTTTCATTTCTTTGTTCTCAATGTCTGGTTGGAAAGCCCATACATTATCCTAAGCTTCTCAAATTTCAGACTCCTTCCAGGGGCATGTTCTCATTCCTGAGCTTTGCCCAGAGATAGTCTAATTCACTAGGAATTGCGATGGGTACAATATTTGAATTTTAAATAAGCAGAGAGGCTATTGGAATTCAGATAGGAGAAAGAACCCATTTGATGAAATACACTCCAAGGCACCCGGTTTGATCAACTCCCACGAATGTCAATGCATACAAGTTCAGATGGCCAAACCCAGCTTCACTGACCCAGTGTGGCATCCATCTTCACTCAGGCCACCCTCTCTCCAAGTCAGCCACTCTTTCTCTGCATCCTGCCCTTAACGCCATCTTTTGTCCCCTAGCCCCTTGGATCTTCCATGAGTTCCTTTTGGACCCTCATCCCAGTCTATGCACCCTACCTGGAAAATACCATCTGCAACCAGGGCTCCCAGAACTATACATGAGGACTCCCAATTCTCTATCTCTAATCCAAATTTCAGCCACACGACCTACAAACCCAAATATTCCATTTCATTTGACCCATCCCCACCTGGACGACCCAAAATGCACAAACTCCCCTCCTACCTCCATTATTTGAGCAAAGGTGTCATCATGCCTGGAGTAGCCAGCCCTGTGCCTTCCTCATAGATCTGCCCCAATTCTGCCTCATTCATTATCCATTTATTCAACAGTTACTTGGTTAACCTCCCATGATTTCATGGGAATGAGCCAGCCCTAGGGATGCAGTCAACAGAGAACAGGACATGAAATAATACCCTGTCTTCGTGGAGGTGTCAGTTGATCCAGGATTACCCAGGTGTCTCTCAAAGGTATGTCTTCTTCTCCATCCCTGATAAGTGGGGTGCTCATTCATTCTAGTACACACGGGACAGTCTGAATAGATGCTTCTGTCGCAGTGTCTCTCTAGTCACTATTATGTTTTTCATTTTCTCGAGTGGCCAGAGTTGGACAAAAAAATGTTTATGGTCACCCTGCCTATTGGCACACGTTTACTTAGACTGACATCATCACCAGTCTGGATTAATGTCATGGTTTCTGGAAAGATCTCCTTGCCTTCCATTTCCATTTCAATTTTCTTCTTTCAGATTTCAAGAGTGACCTTTCTATGTTGCACACTGATCCAGTTATTCCCCTTCTTAGCCATCACCAAGGTTTGCCATTGCCTAGACACCAAAGTCCCAAATTCTGAGCAAGATATAAAAGATTCTGAATCATTTATTTGGTTCTTGCCCTCTTTTCTGACCTTCTATCCAGCCCATCCCAGGTAAGTCCTCCTGTTTGGTTCCAGTTGCATGAGCTTCAGATACCTCACACTGTCTCATGCTTTGCCTTTTTCCTTTGCCTTTTTCCTCTTTGCAGCCTGAGCTTCAGCTCATCATGTGCCATCAACTGCTAGGACTTCCTCCAGCCCTCTCCAAGCTTCCAGGGTGGAGCCCGTCACTCCCCCTGACAAGTCGCCCAGGAAGACACAGCCTGGCTTCATTGACATGCTCACAGACTGTTGCTATTGTGCATTTTAATGGGTCTTAATTCTTAATGATAGAAGAAACCCATAAATATGTGTTTGTCATTAGCAAATTCATAAGAAGTGGAAATCTCCCTTGAAAACCTCCCCACTCTTTTTCCTAAATCTTCATCTCATTCCCAGGGGTGATCTATCATCCTAAGCCATTTGAGGCTATTCTTTCTGTTCCCTTGGTACACACTAACATACGCTGACATGCACATTCACAGTACGCATGCATACATCTGTGGGTGTGCATGCATGTGGGTGTGCGTGCATGTGGGTGTGCGAGTGTATGTGGGTGTATGTGGGTGTGTGTGTATGTGGGTGTGCACATATGTGGGTGTGGGTGTGTATGTGGGTGTGCGTGCATGTGGGTGTGCACATATGTGGGTGTGCACGTATGTGGGTGTGGGTGCATGTGGGTGTGCACGCGTGTGGGTGTGCACGTGTGTGGGTATGCATGTAGTGCCATGTTTCCACAGGTGATATCACATCACATGGCAGTTTGTCTGCAACTCTTTGTGTTTTTCTTATCAACGTCTTGCCTATTTTTTGCATCCGCACATGTAGACGTGTACCATGATTTTAAAGCCATTGTTCAGAGCGCGGATGTGCTGCAGCTTATTTAATTAGCTCCCTGTTAAGGACATTAACTTGATTCTAATTCGTTATTATGCCCCATAATCCTGCAGCAGCAGCCCCTGCCCATGCATCCTCGTGCCCCACATGAGGATGCTTTAGGTGGGTGCATTTGCACCTCTGTCAGGTAAGACTTGTGACTGAGGACAGCATCTCTGCCCATCTAAGAGACGCTGTGACAGGTGACCCTCCCCGGGGTGGCAACTTCCTTGTGTGGAAACCAGGGGTCCTTGTGTGGTGGGCGTCCTTGGTGTCGCCACCCCTGGCATTGCCTGAGAGCCCTGCAGCAGTGAGGCGGCACAGGGCCAGGGCCACCTCCAGGGAAGCCCCGCTTTCCGAGTGAAGAAGGGGGCAGGCAGAGCGAGATTGTGCGAAGAGGCCAGTCGTGGGTGGCGGGTCTCTGCTGCTGGCGTGGGCTCTCAGCCCAGCCCCATCGGGGTTCTCACTGGACATCGGGGAGCACAGGGTTAAACCTATATCAAAATGCTCTGGCCCACAGGCAGTTCTGCCATGGGGTTCCCCGGGGAGAGGGGACTCAAGGGACCCTACTGGGGTGGCCTGGGCAGTGCCGAGGACAGGGGTGGCAGGAGGAGAGGGAAGGGTTTCCCCCAGGTCACCTGAGAACCTGCAAAGAGGAGAAGCTGAGCCTGTGGGTTTGGAGGGATGGAGGTAGAGGTGGCTGTGCCCAGCAGAGAAGGACAGTGGTCCTGTGACGAGCCCCCTTCCCCCAGCCGCCATGAGGGAAGAGCCCTATGAATCTGCATTGACAGATGGACTAACTAACCCACTCTGCAGAGCGGGTGCATTATTATTTTAGAAAAGCCAATTGTATTTTTTTAAATTCCTTTCAAAGATGAGTAATTTGTTTTAAAGTCACTATTTTTTTTTCCAGGAGACGTTGTCTAAACTGTAAAGGGCATGATTTGCATTGAGGTTCTACCTCATTATTTCTGTTTCAGTTTTTTAGACTTGCTACAATTCCTTCTTTCTGGGTGTTTATTCTAAATGAAGAGTCCCACTTTTCTCCCATAATCTGACCTGGGTGTCTGTTGCTGAGTGGTGCATTTTCATGATCAATTCACACAAGCCATTTGATGAGAAGCTTCTCCGTCTTCAGGACAACTGTCTGCTGGGAATGTCTTTCTATACCTATGGGGTGACCACTGGGAAGTGGGGGCGAAGACATAGTTCTCCATTGTCACCCCTTACAGGGTCAGATTTGTAGGCAAAATGGTACTACATCAGTGTAGTTGATTTTAGAAATGAAGTTAGGTCTAGATGGCACCGTCTGTTTGCTTTTTAAATGATCTCTTACCACATCTCCTACTGAACTTTTTGGGGGAATGCAGATGGCATGGGGCAGGGCAAATAGCATCACGAGGATGTGGGAGAGCCCCCCAGGAGCTCCTCCAGAGGGAGGGGGTTAGTGAAAGGGGCTTGAACCCAGACACGGCACCATTGTCTTGGGCAGCCTTCTCCCTCCTACTTGTCCAGACCCCAGGTGGGTCCTGGCTTCAGCCACAGCTCAGGGCTGCCCACTGGAACATGGCGTTGGCCCCAAAGTTGTTGACTTCATCATCTCGTTGGAAACGCACTTTAATGCTAAGGCACCAAAGAGGGTGAAATGTTCATTACTCTAATCTGTCTCTTTGCTGTTGTATTATTCTCTTGAACTTCCGTGGCATTTCATGGGGGCATTCCAGAATGCTTCCCTCGGAGTAGGCAGATACCTAAAATCTATACTTCCCTCTCACTGAACATCATCAATAAATAAAGCAAAACGTTGACGTGGTTTCTCCTTAGAGGGCTGCCAATTTATGTGCATCTTGTCTCTGGAATAAGATGACCATAGAGTATTAAGATCTAGCTGTGCCCAGATGAGCGGCTTCACCCAACGGTGTGTTAAATCAGTGAAGCAGCAGGACCCAAACAGTGCTTCCTGACCCCTTTGGAAACCCAGATGGAAACCCTTTACCCAGCTGGCCATTAATCACCATACATACACAAAATGCCAACCAGGGGCTTTACAAAACACTTAAAGTAATGTAAAGAATGATTCATCTTTAACAAAATTGCATTTATCTGTGTTGAAAACCCGAAACATCAATTGCCTGATATTTGGCCATATGCGTGTGCATGATGCCAAGTTCACCCAGGGTTACGTAACTGAGCAAAAGGCGGCTGATGATCAAATATTTGCTGAGCACACGAGCGCACACGAGCAAGGTGTGGGGGTGGGCTCTGGATTCACCCCGTAGGAGGTTCTCAGCGTCGGCTGTGAAGCTGGACCAACCTTCCCACGGAAATCGCGGGTGCCGTGAATGCTCCCAAAGCTCCCTGGACAGGCCTGACATGGAGGGTCTGTTCCTGCCTCCATTTTTGCCAGTGCTGGAGGCCCAGAAAGATGGCTCCTTGTGAGGATGGGGGTTTAGGGCCGAGGGGCTGGTGCGGGGACCCTGCCCCCTCCACAGCCTACCCCACCGTCGGAGAACTCAGCACCGAGATCCCCTTGGCAGGAGCCTAGGCTCAGTGGGCTCCCTGCACCCAGGGAGAGCTCCTGGGTCGGGGCGAGGATGAGTTTGCCCGGGGCTGCCAGAAACCGGGTGCCCCCTCTCGCCAGGCCTTCGCCTCCTGCTCCTGCTCTTCTGGGCGTCTGCTGTGAGGACACTTGTCCTTGGATACAGGCCACCTGGGCAGCCCGAGGCGGGCGCCTCACCTCGAAGTCCGTAGCTTAGTACCTCTTCAAAGACTCTGTCCTCAGAAGGCCACACCTGGGTTCCAGGGTTTAGGACGTGGCTTATCTCTTGGGGGCTGCCCCCAGTCTGGTTCTTTCTGGTGCCCAGTGCGTGGAGGGACTTTGCAGGGGCAGTTGGGGCAGGGGACGGGCTTGCCCTGAGAGGCCGCATGTGGGCACTCCCACCTGGGTGTGGACTTACACGCTCAACCTCCCCTCCTCTCTGTCGGTGTCACTGTGGCGGCTTCTCCTCACCCATGGGGTTGGGTGTGGCCGGGCGACTTCCTGGCTGGTGGAATGTGAGCAGGTGATGATGTATAAGGGCCAGTGCCTGGCTCTTCTTCACCTGCCCTCCATTGGAAGGAAACCATCAGCCTGGGTCCCTCAGCTGGGGGGGTGAACAGAGGCCCCCTCCTCCTTGGTGGACACGTACTACAGATGTGAAGTCACTGGTTACTGCAGCACGACGCAGCCCATCCTGACTGATGCTCCATAACCCTTAGCTTGATAAACCAACATGCCTTGTCAAGGGAGAGGTGGTGGCGGCGGCGAGTGGGTGGCGGTGCGTCTTCTCCCCACCGTGCCGCCTTCCAGCACTCAGGACAACTCTTGGTGCATATTAGAGGTTTTGTAATTCATATCAGTTCCTTTTATTTACCCATTACTCTGTTTTGAGAGGATGAGGGAAAAGAGTGAAAACAGGGAAAACTAAGAAAGAAAATGGGAAAAGGAGTGATGAATGCCAAATCCTGTGCCTGCTTAGCTATGAAATATATGAAATAATGGCATTATATCCCCCCCAAGGTAGAATTTTATTTCTAATCCTCCCCGGTTAGCTCATTGATTCTGTCCCCACATGATACTGTATTACGGGTATGCGTGCTTCTATGGAGTAAACGCCTCCATTTGAAAGGAAATGTGTGTGAGCATGTGCGTATATAACACAGATTAATGAGTTTAAAATACCTTAGGGAGCTTAATCTTTAATGCAGTTGTGAATATTGTTGAAAAGCAAATAATTATTTACAACTTACCCTTAAAATGCCGCTAACCTGGCTTAAAGTTGGATGTGTCTATAGTCAGACTAGGTGCCAGTGAAAGAAGCCAACAATCCCCAAAATATCATCGCTCAAAGTCGGGGCTGACCTCCCGAATCTCCTCACTCAATATGTCAAATGCTAGAGCCCCTTCGCTGCCTTGTTGATGCCCCTTTCTTTCTTTTAGAAGTACCCCCCAGATATGAAGAAGGCGCAGTTTTGAAGTTAGGATTAAGCTGTGTTTTTCAGACCACCTCTCCCACTCTGCACACATGCGGTATTCGATATTCTGACATTTTCTTCTGCATAAGATTCAGAACGGTGCACTCATTTATTTAAAATAATAGCTAAAAAACAAACATGAAACCCGGAGACTAGAATGACTCAGATACGACAGCCTTTGCCCGGCAGCCCAGCTGCCATTCATACGGAATCTTAAACTGGGGTTTAATAACAGAATGTGTGGAGATGAGGCTTTTCAGATGGAGCATCGCAGTGATGCAGTGTGACAAAGCCTGATGGGAAACCGCTTCCCAAATATGTCTCGGGCAGAGCTGAGCCTGCTGTAGGAGAGTGGACAGGTCATTAGGAAAACCCACCTGGCTAGGGAAGCCAGGGCTTCATTTCTGATCAACAGCGGGAATTTTGGCCATTGGGTGGAAGGTACTAGATGATTCACTCTTTATATATTGTTAAAATTCAGCATCTTCCAACAAAAATAATTAAATATGGTAAAGAACGTAGTCTGTGACTTCTACTTTATTTTGCTCGTGATTTTCAAGCTATGAGGTAATACTTTGGCAAACACTGAGTTAAAATGAGAATATGTGAGATTTGAAGGGCAGTACTTTTCTAGAAAGTTCGTTTTCATCAATTATTTATTTGGAGGCATGTTTACTTTCTATGGAAGAGGCTGATGGAGCCGAGAGGAAGAGAGAAATGTGACAGCGCGAGGGAGCGGGGAGGTTTGACAGGGTGGCGGGGTCCCACTTCTGTCGGAAGACTCGCTCCTCCTTGACACCTGTCTTGGGAGGCGAGGCTGTGGCGAGACAGGCTGATGCCTGGAGCGGATGTCAGCCCAGCATCCTCCCCCTTCAGTCACCCAGGAGGTGATGAAAAATAAAATGCAATAAAGTTTAAAACTTGACACGATTCACTACGTTAGGCCTCGCAAGTTTGCCCAGAATTCAGGCTGGGTGCTCTGGCTTTCCCTTCTGGGGAGAAGGAGTGAGATTACGCCGTGGGAAGCCGATGGGGGGGCACTCAAGCTGCCCGGACGGTGATTCCTGCAGTGCCCAGAAGGGCTGAGCGCGTTCGGCAGGCGGCAGCCCTGCCTCCACTGCTTCCAAACGTGGTCGTCATTCCCGAAAGCCCGAGGCTGCCGGTCCCTGGGCTTCTGTGCGTTTGTTCCATAGCTGCTATTATCTTTAATAAACGAGTGCGCCGCAATGCCAGGGCTCTTCTCCATTTCTCCTCTAGAACCCGAGAGGTTCCGTGCACGGCAAGGCAGAGCTGAACCAGCAAGCGAAGGGACAGAGTGTCCCGAGGGAGTCTGCACGGTAGACCAATAGCCAATTAATTCACCCAGCCAAGCGCTGCCCGCATGGCTGGGAAGAGCAGGGGCTTGGCCCCTGGGGGCCATGTACTCTCCCCGAGGCCCCCTCCTGAATGGCCTGGACTGAACTAATGAATTCCATTGATTTTTCCTTTTGGTAAATAAAACTGAGGCAAATTTAATACAATTTATAAAAGAAGAAATGGAAAACCGGCCATTAAATGCCTCCACCCACACATGACAGTAAGCAATATACTTGTGCTTTTTTTTTTAAAGATTATTTATTTACTTATTTATTTATCGCCCCCTTGCTGCTTGTGCTCGCTGTGTCCATTTGCTGTGCGTTTTTCTGTGTCTGCTTGTCTTCCTTTGTTGCAACGTCCTGCTGCGTCAGCTCACCGCGCCGCGCAGGCTGGCTTGCCTTCACCAGGAGGCCCCGGGAAGCGAACCCAGGGCCTCCCATATGGTAAACGGGAGCCCTATCGATTGAGCCACAGCCACTTCCCTACTTGTGCATTTTCTCTCCATTTTTGTACGTACAAACTTCACAGCCTAAGGATCATGTTTTATGCGCTGTTTTGAATCCTGACTTTTTCAATTAAAATGATATCACAAAGCATTTCCATATGCAGTTAATATTCTTAGAAATATCATTTTAAAATGTGCATATTATTCCATCCTATTGGGTAAATGTAGTCTATTTAACCAGTCTTTTATTCTTGTATATTAAATTGGGTTGAGATGTTTTATAATTCCGAGTACTGTTGTTATGAATAATCATGTACCATAATCTTTTTCTGAGCCTTTGATTATTTTTTTTTTTAAGGAAGGATTTCTAGAAATAAAATTTCTGGGTCAAAGGATATATATTCTTTTAAAGGATTCTGATAAATATTGCCAATTGCATTCTCAAAAATGTATATCCACATGAACGTGCTCCGTTGTTTGAAGAGGGTCCCACATCTCTGTATGCTCACCAACATCAAGTATTTTAAGGGAAAAAAGCAAAAAAAAAATATTGCAAATCTGTATTTGACAGGTTAAAGATATTACATCAACGGTTTAATTGGCATTTAACTACAAATAAAATATCATGTTTTTCTAATTCTTGTTCTAACACTTTCTTCAGAGTTTGAAAACTGTGCTGTCCGATGTGGGGACCACCAGTCTGAGTGGCTAGTTAAATAAAAGTAGGTTAGTAAAAGTAAATTACACTTTAAATTCAGCTCCTCCTTTGCAGCAGGCCCGTGTGGCTAATAGCCTCTGTGTTGGACAGCACAGATACAGAACCTTTTAATCATCACAGAAAGTTCTGCTGGTCAGTGTCGTGCTAGAATCACGCCCAGGAGATGGGCTGGGAGGTCCAATTAGAGCAAACACTCGTTGGCACCCAGACTTCTTGCCATCGGCAACAACTGGTGCCTCCTTTCTGGCTGGCTTGTCGCGGCCTCAGAGAAGCTTGCAGAGCTCCGTTCTCCCAGGGAGCTCCTCAGGCACCACACCGCCTAAGGTAAGGCCCAGGCAAGACACAGCCTAAGGACGTGGAAGCCACTCAGCAGACAAGCACAGCTTCCATCTGAGGTTTGACCAAGGTCATGGCTCATCCTGCACCATGGCAACTCCAAGAAATGGTGGGTCTCTATTTCAAATTAAACCACAGCTCGTGTTAACATGGCAGATGTTTAGCACAGCGTACCATTTTCCAAGACTCCTGCTACTAAGCAGATTTAGTAATTCTCATTTCTCTAGGCATTGAAATACAGCAAAAATAACTTGATGGGAAAAGTTATAGTATATTATTATGATATAATTATTATTGCATCGCCATTTTAAATATATAGTAAATGTTCAAGAGGTTTTAGATTACTTGTTTAGATTATATTTTTTGACATTAACAGTTTATAAGGTTTTTGATCTCATTTAATTAGATCTAACCAATGTGGGAAGGACATATAATGGTTCTAGGTTAGTGGATGATGAAACTGAGACCCTTTCTGAGCTATTACATCACTTGCCTAAAGGGTAAATGGCCAAGTTGAGGCTACATCCAGGTTGTTTTGCTTTTTGTTTTTATTTTTTCATCACAGTAAAGCTTGGAGAACATCACTGAGCAAACCCAATTTAAAGTATCTCTCAAAAAAATAAACTTGACTCGACTAGACTCCTAATAAGAAGATGCTTCGTTTAAGAGTTTGAAGATCTGATGATTATCAAAAGTTGTTTAGGTTTCGTGACTTAACTGCCCCAATTTTGGCACCCTGTCCTCAAGCCCAGGTAAGGGCTCGCTCTTACCTGTCTCCTCTTTCTCTGCGGTGCCTGGTGGATGACACCTGAGTGTTCTGTGCTGTCCTGGAGCCGTCCCAGGGGGATGTGGGGCAGGACACCTCGTCTCGATCCCCTGGAAGCAGCTGCTAGAAGGCTCAGGGACAAGGGACGCTGGAGGCCATCACTGACCTGATCATAAAGTGGAGCTGCGTTTCTGTACAGCAGACCCCATGCTTGCTCAGCGCCCGAGCCCCTGTCCCCCTCCACCGTGCACTGGGTGCTGCTGCACTGGGCTGGGTGGAGTCCCACCCATGCCAGGCGTCACGTACCTGGGCATCTCATCCCGCCACACTGGAAGTTCCAGACGATACACAAAAAGGATGTTTACGGAAATTCATTTCTACTTAGGAATTTAAGCCTACCCGAAGGCTCTTTGTTCTCTAAGTGCTGGATGGAGAAGTGTCTGATGCCTCTTCAGTGAAAGTTGATCCTGGAGATGACGACGCCCTAGCTCAGAAGGAAAATCCTGCTATCTGTTCATGAAGTATGGTGTGCCACGTGGAGTGTATATGGGAACTCTTCCCCCTGTGGCCTACAGGGGCACCGGTGCCTCTACGGCTGGGCCCCCGGCTGCTGTCCATGGAGGGCTGGCTCGGTGTGCTCTCTACAAGGCACCTGGGGTCTGGGTTTGAGAATAGCTGTGCTGAGTGCAGGAGCTGTGGATGGAGCCCCCGTGCAACCCATCGGGTTCTCTGTCACTCGCTCAGACACGGCTGCAGTGTGTGTGGGTGTCACCACCCCCTGCTTTGCTGGGATGTTCCCAGTTTTATCACGGGAAGTCCTCATCCTAGGCAAACCGGGATGGCTGGCCACGACGAAGCATCGAAGCCCGTCCCCCAAGAGGACACGCTCCAGGCCTGTGCCCGGCCCTGGGGGCGGCTCACTTGTAAAGAGCATCTTCAGAGAGCCTCTTGGTTAAGGTGGGGACAGCCTGCGCTGGGGTGGTCTCCCCCCAGTGACGAGCCCTTCTGAGCAGAGGAAACTGGACAGTGGGCAGGAGGCAGAGGAGGCTGATGGCCGGGGGTCACCAGCGGCCGCCACCAGCAGATGCGGACAGCTGGCCCCCAAAACAGAGGCATTAAACTCCTGTTGAGTGAGCCCCCCAGTCTGGGGAGCTTTACAGCTGCCACCCCAGTTATCCCGGCAAGGGTGAACTAACGTCTTCAAAGTTTCCTAAAGAAGTGTCGCTTTTTTCTTTGGTTGCAAACTAATGTTCATGAGACAATTTAGCCACTTACCTCCATAAATTAATGTCACTTAAATCTCTGGTTTGGGGTGGGGGTGCGGAGGTGGGGGCCCAAGGAAAGACTCTGCAGGGCCCAGCACCAGCGCTACGGAGGAGGAGCCCCCTGATTTCCAGGGTCACTGCCGGGGAAGTGGGGGCCCTGAGAAGAGGCACCACCAGGCCCAGCGCCACCCCCAGAGGACCGTCTGGCTCTCTCGGGCACCCGGGAGGCTCCTCTACTGCGGGTTTAAGTGCAGACTCGGTGGCAGCCCGCGGAGTGCGGGAAGTCAGGAATAAAGGGGGCAGTGCCGCCCAGAGAGCGACCCCTTAGGCCCAGCTCTGGGAGAGGGGTCGGGCTCCGAGGGGAGTGGGCAGGGAGCAGACCTCCTCAGCAAGTTTGCAAAGAGCCCAAGGACATTCTGTCTTCAAGGAAATGCTCTTAAGATTCTTTATGGTCCATTAAAGGGAAGGAGAGTATTAAATAATTTTATCTGAAATCTGAAGTGCCCAATGAGTAGGACAAATGTTTGTCTTCATTTCTGCGGAGCTGAGAGAGGCCTTTGATTTCTAGTGCTTGCTGATCTTCGAGTTTTCCTGAGTACAGGTATTCTATTATAGATTAACAAGGGAAAGTAAACCAACAGTGGGGTTTTAATTGCATATAATTACTTGGTATTCCAAAGTATTTTACAATCGAGATAATTTGCCTGGAAGTGTTGGTATTTAGTGACTGGAATTCATGGTAATTCCCTTCTTTCCCCCCACAGGCCTGGTAATCTTGGTAACAAGGAAGTAGAAGCACAATAAGAATTCTGAACCGAAACAAAGCTATACATGAAAGTGCTTAAAATGTATCTGTTTGTCTTTGTTTCAATAGGAATCCAAAACAAAGTTAATCTGATCAGCAAGGATCAATAGAAGAGTGAGTGAAGATTCGCGTTTCTTTGAAGCTGGTAAAGGCAAGAAAATAATCCCCCCAAACAATGCAGGCCTTTCATTCGCAGCCTCTGCCCTGAAAAGCATTGTGAAGTGGGATTTGCAGGGCTTCGGCTTTTAATTTGAGCTGTACAAGCAGGTGTGGTGATGGAAGGAGAAGATCTGGTGTGGCGCTGTGGCCACCTCTGGCAAGTAAGGAATTCCCTCTTAATCCACCTGTACGCATGTCACGATGGAGATTGTGCCAGGGCTGCCCCTCTTTTTACTTAATTTATTCCCCAAGTGCTGCCCCGAGCCTGGCGTCCTGTTCTAAGAGGGAAAAGTGAGATTACGACAGCAATTCTGTCCCAAATCTGGAAGACACAAATCCACCAAAGAAATGCTAAGCTAACCATACAACTATGTGCGCAGAGACGTTCTGGGGAGCAGCTGCGGTGGAAAATCACGACCCCCTGCCCCAGCAGTCCCCGGGCCGCCACGCAGTCCTGCTCCAGGTGAACCCGGAAGCCTGTGCTTTAGCCCTGTAACATCTCACGGCCGTGGAGGGAGACAGCCAGGCTTTCAATTTCCCCCCCTGGCTCCTTTTAAATCATGGGCAGAGTCTGGGAACAACGACAGCGGGGGGAGGCAGGCGGCAGGCCCCTTTCTCTCTGGCCCTGGCCAGGCAGCTGGTGCGCCAGGGCCGCCCGGCACCCCCGCAGGCCGGGCTTATCTTCTCACCGGCGTCAGGACGCCGGCAGGGCCGTGCCTCCTCGGAAGCCCGCAGCCCGGGGGTGGCTGCCACACGGCCGTCTCTCTCCCCATTCGCCTCCTCCCCCTCTGTCACAAGGACCCCAGTCACATTGGCTTAAAGCCCACCCTGACTGAGTTTGGCAAAGACCCTTTTACAACCAGTTTCACATCCACAGAAATGGGGTCGGGGCTTGAACATGGCGCAGTATTTGATCTGTTTCAAGCATGTTCCCTGTCATGCTTCTATGAGCTCTTTGAACTTGAGGTTACTAATTCTTGAGGAGGGGGAAGGGGGTGGGCAGAGAGCCACATGAGAGGATTCACATTTGGCAAAGCCCTCTCTGAGCACGAAACCGGGTCCCTTGCCATCACTCTTAAGTTTCCCTGGCCATGCTCTGCATATAGTTTCCATCTCAGATTTGCAAGGCTGCACCTGCTCTTCGTGTGCTTAGAGTCACGGGTAGCTGGCGGGGGTGCGGACTCTGCCCGTATCAATACGTGAAAGAATAAGCAAGCCCCTCGCCCCTGCAGAGCTCCACTGAGCACAGCCTGGTCACGGGGTACCCTCTGTGCCCTCTGTGACAGCGGCCATGAGAGAGTGGGGGCAGGAAAAGTGGGGATACGTGGACTGCCCCACCCCAGGAAGTGGCTTCCCTTTAGGTTCATTCACTGCCTTCCATCATTCCCAGGGAACAGATGATGAGATGGACACTGTTCCCAGATTCCAGGGATGCAGAAGGGGCCTCTGATAATTCCTGCTTTCGGGAGTTGAGAACAACATGGAAGAGCCACACGGGAAAGGTCAACGCCTGGGAGGCACAGAGGGTGCTGGGGTGGAGGTTGCCCAGCCACTGTGGGTTTCACTGGGGCACCCACCAACCCAGCCTAATTGGGGACCTCCAGGAGCGGGGACGGCTGGTGTGTGGGGACGTGAGCAGCCAATGGGCGGGAAGATCTTCAGAGGACCTGAGCACATTGCTGGGAGGTGGTGGCCCCAGTGTTTCGGGAGTGAGGGCTCCGGTGGCTGGGGAGGGCCTGGTCGTGCCCGGCTGAGGCGCTCGCACCATATCCGAGCTCCGTCAGCAGCCCCGGAGGCCCTCTCAGTGGGGGCATGCCGTGATGGCTTCTTCTAGCCTTCCTTATAGTAGGGGAGTCGGGGGAGGCTCAGGAGGAGGGTTGAAGCAGGGGGTGGTGATGACGAGAGGAGCACGGTTTCCTGCCGAGAAAGGGTGAGGCTCAAATTCTTCCTTCATCATTTCAGACCTGGGTAAACTTGGGCAGATTATGTACGTCTTTCTTGAACCATGTTTTCTGTCATTAATTTTTAAAATGTCAGTACAAAGTATTTGCTTCTTTTCAGTTCTCAGAAATGAGTGAGGTACTAGAAGTAAAGTGGTTAACAGACGTGCCTCATGATATTCACTTTAAATTCATGTCTTTTCTTTGACTATTGATGGGTGTACCAGGTGGAAGAATACAGTGCTGGGAAATATACTGACAGAGCGTAGTTGGAGATGGTTAAGTCTGAACTACCAATGGTGAATGAAACGATATGCTATCAGCCGCCCTCTTCTGTTTATTTTTGCTAGACTTTGTCAGTATAACCTAGGAGGCTGCTTTTTCTGAGCACGGAGTAGCTCGTGGCCCAAGGACCAGGTTTTGAGGATGAGCTGGGAAAGACAGCCATGTGCTTGGGACACAGCAGCAGGTCCTGGAATGACTTTGCTGCCAACAGCCACAGTTTAGCTTCTCTGGAATGTCCTGTCTCTGCAAAGCTCTCCAACTTGTGCACCAGACAGGTGAGCCTTGGAGGTCCATCGTGCCTCCTGTGTTCCCCATTTCAGCCTGCAGCTGCCTGCACGTCCCGAAGAGCCCAGCTGTGCATGTAGCCACCACCTCTGAGTCTTTGGGTGTTAAAAGACAGGGTACCTTGATGTTCGAGGTGAGCCCTGCATGCAGCGGAGCACTGGCTTGTCTTTACAGAACTCTCACTGTCCCCAGGCTTGGTGAAGAACATTTTACACAGCTTTATTCTTTCCTCCTCACAGCACCTCACGAGCTACATTACTGTCCCCATTTTAAAGGAAGGAGAATGAGACCCAGGAAGTTCAGGAAACTTGTTGAGGGTCTCATGGAGAAGTGATTTGAACCCAGGTATTCTGACCCCAGGGTTCTTGCTTAAACATCATGCTGAAGGAGAAAAATCCATATTATTTAGTCAGCAGCTCCAAATGGCCACTCTTCATGAAAATGGCCAATATGTCTGTATTTCAAAATAGACATGCAGGTCTCTTCACATAGAGTCTGATCATTCAATATTTTATCTCATATGTGATATATCGCCAGACCTCTCTTTTAATCTGCCATTTGCTTTAGTTTTCTGCCTTTGTAGCCATTTCAAAATTCCTCGAAATAGAAGCACCATTGAATATGCTGCAAAGAGAGCAGAACTGCGTGCATTTCATCAGGTTTAGTGAAGGTTTGTCTCTCCCAATAGGGTGTCAGCTCCAGGTCTCTTAGCTCAGCGGCCGGTGCCAACTTGGGGCTCAGCGGCTATAGAGTGAATGTGTCTGTAATGTACCAGTGCAGAAAGCCCTCTACACGGCTCGGCGTGCAGTGCGCTTCTTAAACGGATCACCTCCGTGGAATCCCCTTGGTGTTTTGTTTGCACTTGAGATTTTAAATTGTAGCATTTTATGAATGGCAAACCGAGTGTTACACTAGTGCTTTTTATTGGCTCTTTCATTAATTACATCAAGAATTAAGATTTTACACCAGCTCATAAAGCTCAGTATCTTCTTTGGGTTTTTGCACATCCATTAGCAGCTTCAAGTCAATAGTTTTACGGTTCAGTGCTGAGAATTGAAATAGGTGGCATTTCACTCTGTTCTTCAGAGTCTGCAGAATGTGACACCTGTCCCAGCTCACAGGGGTGCCTTTTGTGAAGACTGACCCTAGAGACCTCTGCCTCTGAAGCATTTGTTCTTGTCCTGGTCACACTAGACTCTTTCTCCCAAAGTGCTGCTGCAGTGGTCATTTATTTTATCTCGGTACCTGCTGATTTTACCTGGTAAAGCTTTCCTGGCTCCCTTTCTCAATGGCACTTCATTGGGTTAATTTAAGAGACCTGCGAGTTACGAGCTGTGATTCTTGTTCCCGTGTAGTTATGGGATCTTTTATTTAACCTTTTCATCTTTCTCTCTTTATAATTGTCTCTGCCATTTTACAGTCTCATTTGAGACTAAGATCACCCTTGAAACGAGTTGCTTTATGGGGTTGAGTCTTCATGCAATCAAGCTTGCTTTCTACCATCCTTTGGGTGTCTCATGCAATGTCCCAAAGTTTCTCTAGAGCTCCAAGCTGATTCCATATTTCATGAGGGTTTTTTCCTTAATGTTACCCTTAGTCTGCTGTTTCACATTTTATTCCTAGTTTTAAGTCTATTCTTTTGACGTTTGTTGTTTCTGTATCACCCCAGGGGATTCCGCAAGCATTTAAAACATCAAACCTGACTGAGCAGTGACCGGGAACCTTAGGGGCTGCCCCATTCCCACCCTCACCCTTTAAGGCATTTCCTGGAGGGTCCAAGGATTCTTTGCATAGTAAGTTATGCATTCGATTTCCTTATGAGTTGGAATTGTGGCTTGTTTTCTGTGTGTGAACACGGTGGTGAATTCTTTCCAGACTGGCTGATGAGAAACGAGGAAACGGCATGAAAAGGCCAGCAATGTCTCTCTCCCTTTCTCTCCAGATTCGGCATTTTCTGGATCAACAGGCTGGAGTCCACAGAGAGCGCCAGCTGTGCTCTGTGTCCTGGAAATACCTACCGATCCTCGGAACTGGAGCTTGCAGGAGAGCCAGCCCGAGGAGCTGGAGGGTGTTCGCCCAGGGGCGGCTGTGCTACTGCTGAATGCCCGCGGTGTCCTCCCAGGCCCAGACGTGCTAGACAGCGGGGCAGGAAGCCCCGTCTGAGCCCGGCCGTGGCCTCTGCTGCGCACCTGAGGCCCATGCAGAGCAAGGCCCTAGGACGGGGCAGGTCCAAGTTCTAGTTCCTGCACCCTCATACTCATGGCACATTCCAAACCTCCTGGTGGTATGATTTCAATCAGAAGAGCTTGACTCTTTCCCCACAAGACCCTAACAGTCCCTGCAACAGGTCTACCGTGAACTGGATGCAGGTCCAGCTGCGGGGCCCCAGGTGTGCAGAAGCCCCTTCAAGCCTCTGACAGGGGCTCTAGGATGTGTTTGTGGGGTTGCAGGTTCTTGACATTTTAACCAGAGGCTGTGGGGCCCACTCCAGCACCCCCTCTGACAGCTGATCCCTGGGATAGGGTGGCATTAGAGAGCATGGGCATTTGGGAACCCGGCTAAGGGGAGGTTGAAGTGCAGGTACACTTAGAGCAGCAGGTGCCAACAGGACAGGAGATTCTCAGGGACAGCAGGGTCCGAGGTGGGGGCAGGCAGGACCGAGGCCTCACTGGCTGCTGTGTCCACTGGAAGGGACTTGCCTTCCAGGGGACAGGGAAGGACAAGCCCAGTGAAGCGGAAGGATTTGCCAGTGTCACTGAAGTGGGTAATGGAACCCGATGTCCCACCCACCACTCTTTCTTTTCACCAGTACCCAGAAGAGACAGTGCTTCCAGGTGTGTCTTGGTGTCAGCCCCACCCCCTTCATTCACCCTCTCTCAGTTTCAGCTGCATCACCTGTGAACACCTCACCTGGGAATGCCTCACCTGGGAGCGCCTCACCTGTGAGCATCTCACCTGTGAGCATCTCACCTGTGATTGCCTCACCTGTGAATGCCTCACCTGTGAGCACCTCACCTGGGAATGACTCACCTAGGAGTGCCTTATCTGGGAACACTTCACCTGTGACTGCCTCACCTGTGAATACCTCACCTGGGAACTCCTCACCTGGTTATCAAATAATCCTGCTGTACAGGTGGGTGTGAGGATTCAGCAGGCTAATGCTGTGAGGCGTTTGCAAGGGAGTGGGCCCGTGGCCAGTGCTGACACCAGGGCTGGATCCCGTGGATCTCACCTGATGGATCCCTGTGTCTCCTCTGGAGGCCTGGTTGGTGGCTGCTTGACTGTATGGGCAGAAATGAATTATCCAGGTAAGCCTAAAACTGCACCTATTCAAACCAGACCTACAGCAAGCAAAGGGCTTCTTGGGTAATGCAGGTGTGAGGGGGAAATGCAAATTCCACAAAGTGATTAATATGGGAGCTTCCGGTGCAGTGAGAGGCCCCCAGACATTAAATAGTGGTAGAATTTAGCTCCTGCATGGTCCACTGCCAGTGCTTCAGGGGCATGGGCTGGGTTACGTCTGGGGCTTGTACTACCATTTTGCAGGTTTTCTCCCCACATGTCACAGGGCCCTTTCTTTCATTCACCAAGGACTTGGGGAGATTGAAGACAGTGGAGTCACAAATAGGGCATTTTTCTAACACCTTGACAAGTGTTGTGTCCTTTTGCTTAGTTTCCAGAAACTTAATTCTATTATGATATTCAAATCAATATAAAGGGAAGAGTAATAGGCAGATTTTGTATGACAACTCATTCATTTTTGGCAGTGCAAATTCAATAAGCCACCAACCAGTCGTGCTTTCCACAACTTCTTCCAGAGTCTCAAAGGTCATTAAATTGTTCCTGTATACTTAGGATTGCCCTTTTAACTCAAGCTTGATCAACTCTTGGTTTTAAGACTGGGGTCTCCAATAACTAAATAAATGAGAGGTTGATGCTGAAATCCTGGACTCCAGATCATTCCACTGATGGGAGATGAAGGATCTGTGGTTGTTTTGAAGTTGGAATTTTAGGGGCTCCTGTTGAGTGGACTGCTTTCGTGGATTGTCGGGTGGCTCTGGGGCCCACCTTCCCTAACCAGACCCACGTTTCCTGGCTGGGTTTGCAAGAAGACTGTCAACCTCCAGGAGAGAGGAAGGAGACAGCTGCCATGGCAAGACAAAATGTATTATTTATCACTGTTCCAATGTCACCAACCTGTTACCCTGTTATTTTTGTGGTTCTTCAGAATAATGGGATTTTTAGAGGCAATTTACCCTCCAGCCACACGGCAGACGGTCTAGATGTGTGATGGAGGCCATGCCTAACGTCCGAAAGGAGCAAGAACCTGAAAATGGGGAAGAGAAGCTTTCAAGTAAAGCTGCCTTTTGAAACTTTAAAAAGCTGCCCTTTCAGGAGAGCACGCTTGTCATAGAGCAGCAGAGCCCAAGAAGAAAATAAAACGGCTTAATTTGGAAAAATGCGAACATGACATGACATTTGCGAAACCCCAGACACAAAATAAAATGAAAACAGCTGTGGGTACAAAACACCGTGTAGACCTTGGCAGGCCATTTATCTTGGACCGTCAAGGAAGGGGTTACATATCATCCGGACCTGCCTGTTTTTGGGGAAAGTTCCAAACCTGTGAAATATTCACCAGCCGCTAACTAGTTGTTGGCCACTTGAAGTGCCCTGGGTTACCACAGCGTGAGACAGAGCTGCTCTGAGGCAGAAGGAGTGAAATGTGTGCATTCGGAGACTTGGCAGAGAAGATCCGCTGCAGCCCGAGAAATGGGACTCCAGGTACGAGTTCCGCCTGGGCCCCTGGTGCGACATGAAATGTTTATTTAGTAAGGGCAAACATTTGTCAGGATAGCCCCCTTTTGCCTCTGAAAACCCACTGGGGACAGATGGAAATGGCGAAACCTCGATGTCAACCGTGTCTTGGGGAGCCCGGGGCTCCTATTTGGTAGGAAAGCCCTTCCCCCTCACCCTGTTTCCCGTCAGCTGTCGGAGACGCGTAGAGCTGGGATGCTCCGTGGCTGGCGACAGGCTCCTGGGGAATTTGGCAAACACACGCCCACGTAGGCACTGCGGCCCGGAGCTCTGGCTGCCAGCGCCCTTCTAAAGATAAAGCGCAAGCTGCGAGGTATCTCCAGGGCTGGGGTGGGAATGATTTAGTGGCGCCCCTCTGGATGAACCCGTGCGGCTGGCCGCGTCTCCTCCCGAGGGCCTCCCTTCCACTGGGGTTGCCAGGTACAGCTGCTTCTCTGCGGCTCCAGGCGCCGTGGCCTGGGGGAGCCCCTCAAGTCTCAGTGAGAAGAAAAACACTGCCTGAGAGAAATCGCAAGATAAATATGACCACCCTTACTTTCATTACGTTTGATAGAAAGTTATTCTGCATCCAGGGCAGCAGAAGCCAATTTTCACAATGTGGTCTGCCCACCAAAGGGGCGTCTTCCAATCACAGGGGAACACAACCCCTCCATTTGGCCCGGGGTTAACCAAACTGTCCCTTCGGGCAGTTCATGCAGAAAGCAAAACGCGGAGGGTCCGTAACTGCAGCAAATTGTATTCTTCTCAACCCCCTGGTGGCTCAGCTTCCCTTCACTCACTTTGAGGACGCTTTCTGCACAGGAACCCACCAGGGCGTGGTGGCAGAGGGGTCTGGGTTCAAGTCCCAGCTTTCTGCAGTCCCCCTCCACCTGGTGAGGTGTGGGCGCAGTGTGGGCTGTGGACCGAGGAAGAGAGAAAGGGCGAGCGCGTTGGACGTGGCGCCTTGGGAGCCTCTACTATTGTGGA